>VNKF01001534.1:0-11606 GCA_008044355.1 Drosophila lacteicornis | reverse complement strand
AAAAAAACCTTTTTGGACTTTTAAAGTCTTTCGGCTCTCGCTTAATCAAAATCAAATATGAAATTTGGTCTGAAATGTGTTGCCGGCGTTTGCTCACACATACACACAAAACCCACATACACTTATGCATTTTGTGTATAAACGAAATCTAAAAATAGAACACAAGAAAATGCCCCCTTTTCCCCGCACCAACAAGCGTACATCAGGCAAAGCTGCCCAGATGCACTCTCTATATACATGTATACTCTTTGATATTACATAACTATATACATATGCGATCTGAATGACAAATAAACACAAGAAAACATAAACTGAAACATACGCCTTACCCAGGGCTCGAACTCTCAACCTAATGTATGGCAGGCGAGCGTCATACAACTCCCGCCATTCGGCATCACAGAAGACAGCGTCATAAATAACCATACGAGGATGCCATATGCGGGGCGAGGAACATAAACCATAAAAAAATCTATTTTTAGATTCACCAAGATTTCACAAAATTCTCTAACGCGACAAATAGAAAAGCACTTAATTTCTGCTAACGCCATTTGTTATAGGTTCGTATAAAAATTATACTTGAAAATATACATTTTAAACTCTTGAGTATAAAAGCTATACTTCTAGTATAAAATGTATATTATTAAATATGAAATCAATACTAAGCTCGTTATACTGCTTATTCCTTTGTCGTTCCTCAGGTCGGTTACGGGGTCGGGTTTGTTTGTTGGGATTTGCCGTGCAACGGGTGCCGCTCGAGTCGGCCTGCGTATCCCGGCTAGGCCTGCCACTTCTACAGCCAAGATCAGGACCGTCCGCTTGCGTTGGGTCTGCAACTTGTTCAGGTTGGTGTGGTACCTGTTCACCGATTCATTTCACTTGTGATCCATTCTGAAAATTTTTTAAATGTGTTCACGGTAGGTTAGTTAGGGTATGGTTTATTTCGTTGTTTGGTATGATAGTTTGGTTAGCTGTTTTTAGTTTTTTGTCACCGATTTGAGTTCGTTAATGTAGGCTCTCTGTGTCTTTCCCGTACTTGTATGTTTTGGGCTGTATTCGGTTGACTCTGATCTGCTGTTGATTGCTAGTGATATTTCCCTCAGCCAGTCGTCCTACCGTATGTGATCTGTTCCTGTGAGCTGGGCTATGATAAATAATAAAGATACTAAAGACTATGAGTCTAGATTATTCTGTTTGCCCTTTCCGCTGAACAAGTATGGCTCCATTGCCAACGGCCATCTAGCTATACGCCCTGATGGGCTCTCTATCGAGTTGAGCCATTTGAGTGCTTGGTGGTCTGTAACCACCACGAAGTGGTATCCTTCCAGATACATCCTCATTTTCTGGATTCCCCAGTAGATTGCCAGGCTCTCTTTTTCTGTAGCTGAGTATTTCTGTTCCGTTTTTGTCAGTTTCCGACTTGCGTACGCTATGACTTGTTCGCCTTCTCCGACTTTCTTGTGTTAGTCCGCCATAACTGGCGTCTGTTTGAAGTACGAAGGTTTTTCTGAAGTCCGGACATGCTACCACTGGTGCCTTTTTTAGTGCATTTGCTTGCCTCGCTCTCGTTTTATCGGAATTTCGTACCTTTTTTGACTATACGACGGTTGCACCAATTCCGTGAAGCTTGGAAAAAACCGTCGGTACCACGATGCTATTCACAGGAAACTATGACTTCGTCATTTTTGGGTTCGGCATGTCTAGTATTGCGGCAATCTTATCTGGGTCCGTGTGTATGCCCCTTGTGCTGACTATGTGCCCAAGGTATTTAAGTTCTTCTTTGAAGAAGTGACACTTTCCCATGTTAATTCGGATATTTGTTTTGCGTAGTCCTTGCATCACTTCTTGCAGTTTTCCATGTGCTCCCGTTTTGTCCTGCCGATGACGACTATGTTGTCTAGGTATGCAAAGGCGAAAGGTTCCATTTCCGGGCCAATTATTATTATTATTATGCTGTGTGCAGCTCGAATGGCATTACTTTCCATTGAAACAGTCCACGTCCCGGGACTGTAAACGCCGTGTATTGCTTACTGTTTTCTTCCATCGGTATTTGCCAGTATCCACTCTTTAGATCTAGTGTGCTCATGTATTTAGCTTCCCACAGTTGATTGAGGATTTGATCCATCCGTGGTACGGGGTATGCATCTCTTTCTGAGTGCTTTTTTAGCTGTCTATAGTCTACGCATAATCTCCACTGCTTGTTCTTCTTTTCCACCTTCACTATTGGTGAACTGTATGCAAAGGAGAAAGAAAGAAGAAAGTCGTGAAATTAAGAGCTCCGCAAAAAAACGCTTCAAATCACGGAAAAACTGGCCAATTAATTTAAAAATTGCAATAAATATATCCATAAAGTTGTGCTTAGCTAAGATTTAGTGCTCTCAAGACAGTGTATCTTTAATAAACTACCAAATCCAAATTTTCTCATAATACAAGCCAACTGTGGAAAAGTGCAAAGCAGCAGAAAACACTCACACAAATTGCACTGGCAATATTCACAAACAAAACACAAAGCAATAACCGCGAAACGCTCAATACACATAAAAATAGTCAAAAATTGCACTCAAAAATAACATGTCGTCTGCAAAGCGGCTGCGGGAAAAAACCAATACGGATTTGAAGGCGATCCGGCCATCCGATGCTCCAACTCATCAATGAGAGGTTTGAATAGCAGAAAGTGAGGCACGCGTTCTCTGCAATCTCCAGGAGAAGTTCCAGGTGATGGCAACAGAGATCACTCAACTGGAGAAGGAGGTAAAGAAAGTAGATGAGCTCCAACAGCGGGTCAAAAAATTGGCTGGCCAATTGGCTTCACAAGGCCCTCCAACTGGCCTGGTAGACGAGCTGAAGCAGCAAGTAGTCAACCTGGATGCCAGACTAGAAGCCAAATGCACTGCGGAGGAGGATGCTGCGGTCGCCAGCAATTTGCGTTGGCATGGAGTCCCACAAGTCGAAGGCGAAAATCTGAAGACACTATTCCACAAGCTTTGGTTCTCGCTGCAGCTTACTCCGCCTCTTGTGGTTCGATTCATTTATCCAGTACGACCACGACAATCGGGTCGGAAATTTGTGGACCCGATTATAATTATTAAATTAGAAAACGTGCGCGGAAAGGCGGAGCTGCTGAGAGCAATAGGGGCATAACGGCGAGATAAGAAAACCCAACTAAGCCTTCAGCTCATAGGGTTTGAGTCGCCAGCTCTGATTTATCTAAACGAACAGCTGACCAAATATAATTATGAGATCTTCAAAGAGGCAATGCGACTCAAAAAGCACAAGCAGCTTACAGCTCCACACGCCGTGGAGTGGTCTACGTGAAGCTGAACGACGGAGGGGAACCTCGATATGTTCAAAGCTCGCTCGAGCTTTCTGAGCTGACCTACGATGTGGGCGGCGCAGATAGGAATTCATTTCGAGAATAATCAGTTTTACTCAATTTGTTATGTTAAACTTTCACTCATAATTTTTGTATTTTTTAGATTTAAAATGAATGTAGGGCGCTTTGTTTATTTTATGTGATTTGCAATGTCTTATTTATATTTTGTTTAAGAACATTGACTATGAACTGCTTATGGACGAACTTGACAGATGCAACTGGAATAATATTTTCATATCTTCAACGGTAGACCAGCAGCTCTCAATACTACAAAATAACATCAGCTACCTGTATGATACTTATGTTCCAATCAATCGCAAAGTGATCAAATATTCAGTTAAACCATGGTTTAACAATGAAATTAAGCAGGTAATTAAATCACGGAACGATGCATATCGAAAGTGGAAAAGGTATAGGACTCCACAACACCACGGACACTTTAGTTATTAAGACAGACCGTGACTAAACTAATTGAATCTGCGAAGGCAAACTTTTGTATTCGCAGATTCAAAAATTCAACATCTACTACACAAACATGTAAATAAATTAAGGCATTAGGAATAGGTAAACAAAAAGCAGCAGCGGTACAGGAAGTTGATATAGAAGAACTGCAATACAATGTAATGCAGAATGCAATGTACCTGAAATCTGCAATAACAATATGTACCTGAGATCAGTACCAAAAAATATATGTGATAATAGGTTTAGATTTGTGTGTGTCAATAAGTGTAAAGTGCTTGCCAATATTCTTAAAATCAAACCGGACGCTGTTGGACTTGACGATATAAACCCTACATTTTTAAAATTATTATTTCCGGAAATCGTACGATTTATTACGCACATTTTAATACTGGCTTTACAACATTTATGTTCCCAGACTGTTGGCCCAAAAGTAATTCGTTTATAAACGAAAATGCTTTACTGAATGAAAGTCAATCCGGATCTCGGAAAAACCGCAGTTGCACTTCAGCAATCATAAGAATGTCGAACGATATACGACTATAGTAAAGCCTTTGACACGGTCAACCATGATGTCCTATGTGCCAAATTGAAAACTCAATTCAGATTTTACTACTTACTAAATCGTCGTGAATCTATTGTAATGTCAAATGTCTCGTCTTCGTTTGTATTTTTAAAACGTGGTGTGCCTTAAGTTTCTGTTCAATGTCCGTTGCTGTTTACTCTTTATGTAAATGACCTTCCCTCCGTGTTGTCTAATTGTAATGTTCATATGTATGCAGATGATGTCCAGATGTATGTGAGTCGTCCCCTAAATAGAATAAATGAGTGTGTAAATATATGTAATAGTGAACTTGTCCAAATTAGTAACTGGGCCAAAGATAACGGCCTAGGACTTAATCCGGCGAAATCCAAGTGCCTAATAATTTATAAAAATAAAGTAAACAGTGATTCGATCCAGCCTTTAGTTCTTAACGCCATTCCTATTAAGTACGTAAATAAGGCTACCAACTTGGGTTTTGTTTTCAACAGTACGCTGAGCTGTAGTGATCATGTTAACACAACTGTAGGAAAGACGTATAGTTTACTTAGATCTATATCTTACACTAAAAACTTTTTACCCACAAATATACGTTTGTTACTGGCCAAAGCATGCCTAGTCCCAACACTCTTCTATGGGGTTGAAGTATTTGCAAACTGCATCGATTCGATCACGTTTCTAGATTTGCTTACAAAATATTTGAACTACACTTGGCAGACTGGATGAAAATGAGAGTGTTAGTGTACTTGCAAATATTAATTTTAACTAACCAAGCTATCTCTACGAAACGCTTAGATTCTCCACTTCGCGGAGAGCAAATAATATTATTCAAATAAGGCACAGATCCCTACTCTCTGAACGACAATATTTTATAAACGCTATAAGGCTATGGAACCTACTTCCAAATTCTCTTAAAAATATTAGCAGTGCTTGTGGGGATTGATCCCTTGATTTGGTTCATCATTTCCAGCTCTGCTGCAAGTGTTTCCTGAATTTCCTCTTCTGTAAGATCGTAGTCCTCTAGGTATCCGATGACGTGTTTCCTGTGCTTTCTGTTTCGTCTTTTGTTTCTTCTATTGCCTGTTATAAAGGCTGTGATGCCTTCGCACTGTATCTTGGAGTTGCATTGCTCGAGGAAGTCTACCCCCAGTAGTAGGTTTCCGATCACTTCGTCGAGTCTTAGAAGTGTGACTGTCTTTGGTTGGTCTCCGAGCTGTATAGGTATTTCAAGCGCTTCTGTGAAGGTCCTGTAACTGCCGTCCGCTAGTCTAATTGCCGCGGTCACTTTCCTTTTTTCTCCCGTGCTTTGCTACTTTTCCGGCTAGGTCCTTGCTGGTGAAGCCTCTTGTAGCTCCGGTATCGATGGTTCCGCGTACTCCCGAAGTTTCCGTCGAGTTACCTCGCCTGCAGCACCTGTCCACATACCCAGCAGAACATTCTTGGTGGGTTATTACTTGCGAGTGCTTGGTGTCCCAATACTTTACATCTTGAGCATCTGTCCCTCATATCAAAGTTTCATGAGACGCCTCTTTTTAGCCTCTTTATCAAAGTTTCATGTGACTCTCCTTTTTAGTGTTTGTACCAGCTCTTGTGGTCTGTGATACCTTTCTCGTGGTGCTCCGTAGTTCCCCTGTGCTTGTCTTGGATTCCTTTGTGAAGCTTGATGTTGAGTTTCTGGTGCTTAAAGATCTTCGAATTCTTAGGCCAATCGAAGATATTCTTTGAATGTCCGGCATGATATTTGGTGTGCGATTTGGCCACTGCCTTTTTGTCTTGCTTTGCTCGGGAGCCACTGTAACGACCTCTGTTCAGGAGGCGGTATAGCTCGTCGTTGGTCAGGGTTCGTGGCAGATATTTTGTTTGATTCGGCCTCTCAGATCATTTACCTCCCTGATAACCATTTAGATTGTACCTAACTTAATTTATGATGAGGCAGACTGAGTGACAATTGAGTGAAGGGTGTGGCTCCTTCGTGGGCCTTAGCTGGTTGATGTCTTCGGTGAGGTTAACTTCGTAGCGCTCCTAGGTTGGGTTATTCGCTGCGATCGTTGCTGACGTTTTGGTCTCGGTGGTTGGGGTCTTCGCTGGCCGGGCTGCGGATCGTCGTGCCCGTCGTTGGCGTCTTCGCTAGCCCTCGGGTGTCGTCGCCGTGGACGTTTAGAGCCGTGGGGATGGGTTAGGTCCTCGAAGTGGACGCTTCGGACCTTTGGGGTTGAGTCGGTCTAGTTGATCGCGCCGTTGGGAGTGTTTTGCGGATCGTCGCTTCGCCTCGTGTCGCTCCGAAAGCTTCGTGTGGCTTTGCTTTGCATTGCAACGGCGTCGTGTCGCCTCGGATCAACTCCGTGAGGCTTCGGGTTACTTCGTATCGGCTTCTTGTGGCTTCGTTATGCTTCTTATCGGCTTCTAGTGGCTTCGGGTTGCTTCGTGAGCCTTTGTGTCGACGTCGGATTGTTCCGCGAGCCTTCGTGTCGGCGTCGGGTCGCATCGTGTTCTGATCTGTCGTCGTTAGTGGTTGTTTAGGGCTTGTTAGTTTTGCATACCTCTATTCCGTGTCGTTTCCGTGTCAGAAGCCGGAAACGTGACTTCTGGAGGGAACTCACTGAGATGGGTCTGGTTACGAAAACCACAACCGGACTCAGTGATCACAACCGAACCTTGGTTTGATTACGAAAACCCCAACCGGTGATCCTTTCAAGGTCGTGATTACGAAAACCGAACTCTACGGATCTACCACTACTCCACCTCGACTATCTACCAGAATACTTACCTGCTTACTGGCTTGGTCTGATTACGTAAGCCACAACCTCTCCTGTTCCTCGTCGGAACGTAAGTGAATCTGACTAACTGGGGCGCTGCTTATATAGGACCGGCTGAGTGTGCCCGCATCTTGCCAATGAGATTTAGGATCTCGATAACCTGTTATCGATTAGTGTGACAGCGCATTTGGATTTGGGCGCGTGTTTGAATTTGGGCGCGTGTTTAAATTTGGGCGCGTGTTTGAATAAAACTCTGTTTGGGTGGGATCTTTCGTGTTTTATTGTGTTCTGTATTGTTCTGGTTGTGGCTTTTTGCTATTTCAATATCCGATCGTCAAGCTTCCTAGCAACATTTGTCTCTTTAGAGTGTTACTTAGCATGTTTCTAGCAACATTTGTTCTCATTTGTCAATGTTTTCTTTTTTCCATGTTCTTTAATTTCACCCACAATGGTTTGGGTAGCAGGTATCCCACAGTCGGTAACACTCGACTGTAGCTTTCCCACTTGTTTTTGTGTTCGATGTGTATTTTTCAGAATTTTACTAAATTGAAAGAATAACATATAAGTTTTATTGCACTGCACAGCGTTCTTCACAAGAAAAACAATAAGACAAAGTATGCTATATTAAGGGTTTAACACAGACGAAGACACTGGCAATCCAATATTTTATTTATATATAAATAAAAAAAAATTGGCAAAAAAAATATATTTAAGCTCGTACTTTTATATCATCAGTTTACAAAATCAAAAAAAAAATATAAATGCTCCAAGCCTGTTGATGTGAAATTCTGGTAGAGTTGAATCCCCAGATCACGAAAATGGCTTTACATTTTTTTACGTTTATTTTAAATATTTTTTAAAGCTTTACGCAAAAGTAAATCTGCCTTTTTTACGTTTATCATTTTATAGCTCGAGTTGTAGCCAAACAATTTAGTCGTCAAATGATTTATTTTACAGGTAATGAACTAACCTAACTAACCTCGGGTTAAAGTTAATAGATACAATACATGGATAAGATAGAGCAGACGTTTCCTGAAAATTTCAGTAAAATCGGATGATAAACATGGGAGATAAGATTAGAATTTTAACATACCGCCCTAAGGCACTGCTGTTGCAAGCTGTAGCCGACAGGTGGCGCATTCGAGCGTTGGCCGTGCGATATAATGGTGCCAATTGCAGAAGAAATGACAAAAGAATATAGCAAGAAATGCCAAAAAATAAAATAATTAATTTTTTTGACGCCGATCGAGCGAGTTTTTATGTGTTCCTATAAAATGTATCATTCATATTTAAGTATGACATTAAATTGTTTAGGTCGGGAGCTAATTCGAGAGGAGCTAATTTGGGAACTAATTCTTTTTTTTTTTAAGAAGTATCGAAGTAGACTATTATAATGTATGTACAATTTCAAATTGCCTTTTAGTGTGAAGCCCAAACGTTTAGGTACCGGGTATCTCACAGTCGAGCACAGTCGACTGTAGCTTTCTTACTTGTTTTTTTCTAAGACTTTAAGTTTAATATTAAATATTTGTTTAAAGTAGTTTAACAACGGAACTCGACGGCGTTCACTTCTTTATGTCCAACAATATAAAAGAAAAAAGTTTTTTTTTAATAATTATTTAAAAAATAAACAAAAATAGAATATATAATATAATATAGTTTTAATTTTTATTAAAATATGTGGAACGGTCCAATCTTGAAATTTTAATAACTACTTTGAATTTAACAGTGCATTTTTTTAGAAAAATAATTTTAAAAATGCATAAAAATGTATATTTTCAAAAGTTCCTCAAAATGTATTTCAAAGCTTCGACTTTAAAAGCATGTTGTGGGCGATCTAATCAACGCAGATTCGTTTTATTTCAGACTTATATGCTAAATTTAATCATCTTTAAAATGGCATTTACACACTTTTGAATATCTTTAAAAAAAATGTATTTTGTCGCGATATTTGTTATAGACGCCCTATAGTGCGACGTGCAAAAGGGCGGCGATGAAGGCGTTTGTGCTGACGTCCAATACGAGTTCCAGGTGACAGGCCTTTGTTAAATAACAAACGAGGATGCATAACTAGTTCCAGTTCGTTCAAATGGCTGCACTCCTCCTTGCACTCGGCTTGCTGGCAATGATCCCAATATTTGACGTTCTGCGACTGGGCGTGTACGAAAACATGCGATGCAATTCCGCACTGTCCTGCGAGCTAACCCTCTAGCATTGATGACCCAGTATTTCTGTCAAACAAAACCACATAATGCGTGTGCTCCGACATGCATAATTAATCGATGAGTATATTCAAAAATAAATTTTGAACTGTTTGTAGATTACATGTTAATAAAAGAGCATGATACGCAAGCCGATATTAAAACGTTCCAGAGTAAGATGAGTCTGGTTACGATCGGAACCAATTTATTAGAACTCTATAATTCCCATTCAAATATCATAAAATCAAATATGTTTGAGTTCCAGGAGAAAGATTCCGGATGGACATTAACACGAATTATTCGAGTGGAGTTGAACATGCTGCAATGTGTTCCTCTGAAGGGATCAGCATATTTTGAGCTTCCAAGGAAACTTAAAAATAGAAGAGCATTCATTAATGTGCATAACAACGATGTCGTTTGCTTCAAGTGGGCTTTAATATCCGCCCTTAACCCGAGAGAGAACGGTACAGTGGATATGGAGGGGATATATCTTTACCCATAGTCCACACCAACAACATCACAGTCGAAACCACAGGATTAACGTTTCCTATGAAAATTTCGAAAATAAATAAGTTTACCTCACGAAACTCTCATAAATGTCTTTGGTGTGATGAGGAAAACGACAAAGTGTTTGGTACATTTTTCTGCAATGAGATCGAAGCGTCATATAAATTTGATGTACATCGATGGTCCAACCGTCGACATTCATGGACACTATAGTGGATAAAAAATATTTCAGCGTAAGTAAAAATATAAAAGGTCTAATTATAAAAATTGTTATTGAAAACTAATTCAATTTTTTTTTTTAATTTCAGTCTTTTTTTATCTCATTTGGGAAAATAAGTGTGAAACGTTAATTTTGCAATAAATGCCTATCGTACTCATCGAGTGAGGGTAGGTTCAAGCGCCATGCAGAGAGATGCATCACAATTGTGACTGAGCGACCGAAAGAGGCACTCTCTGAGCTAACATTCTCAAATCATCATCGTCAGCTGGAGATACCATTCGCTGTATATGCAGACTCAGAATGCATACTAGCGCCCTCTTCGTTAAATGTAAGTGAAAGGACACAAGTGGTAAATATGCAGGTTCCTATAACATTTGCATACTACATAAAGGGTGCATTTGATTCAAGTCTAGATAAGTTTGTAAGCAAGGCGGGGGGAATATACTATTACAAGTAAGTACACAGGACTCATTCGATTTTTGATGAGTCTCTTAATTGCCACATATCTTAGGTAATGACAGAGTGAGGGATCATAGCCACTTCACTGGGTAATTTAAAGGGGCAGCACACTTAGATGCGTGGCATACAGTACATGAACTCTCTCCCTTGTGTCGCCCCAACTAGAACCTGAACCAGTTGCACTATGGATGGTGCACATAAGGGTCTGAAGACTCAGCGACAGCCTCTGTTAAATGCAGCCAAATGAGTAAAGCCTGCGTTGAGGTCAAAACAATTACTGATTTTATTGAGGAAACTTAACTGTATTTATAGCTAATCAAAGTATAAAGAATATGCTTATGTCCACCATAATTTGTGTGATGAGAAATGTGGTTTACTGTGTATGATGATCTATGCGGAACTGAGAACGTTGCCCAATTCGACTTCTTCCTGTCAGCAGAATATACACATGCGCTTGACCTGATAATTGCTACTTTTGTGTTATTGAATATACATATTGCTGAGACTGAACAAACGCTTTCTCCCTTTCACGAACCTCTATATCAGACGGTATCTAGCAGGCAAAAGATTTGACTATATATTGAATAAAACAAGAAAGAAGAAGAAGAACTTCGGTAAGATCAAGTTTTTTATAGTTTTTTTTTTTTTAAATACGAAGTTTTTAAATTTGTATAACATTTACTTTCAAATTTTAAATTTTGCATGTATATTTTACATTTTTGTATTGTTTGCGCCAAGAGGGCGCCTATTTTCGAGAGCCAGTGTGAAGCGCTAGCGTATTCGAAATGTCCCGCTTCGCGGAGCCCAGCGCTTTCGCACCCTCTCTTCCTCCGGACTTCCAGTCCGAAAGAGATTTTTAATCCGCTCTCCCAAACTTCTATTTATGACATGTTTTAACTAATTTCAATTTCAATTTATTTTATAATGTTTCCTAACGCTACAAGTTGATAACTTATAATTAGTGCGATAGTCACATAGGACAAATTAACATAGATACACGTTTGAATTACAATTTTAAATCATAAGTTTGAATATAAATCTTAAAGTTCGCTTAAAAACTAAAGGTTAATAAAAAAGGTCGCTTTGTTGTTTT
>VNKF01001533.1:0-25281 GCA_008044355.1 Drosophila lacteicornis | reverse complement strand
CACACACACACACATTTAATATACACTTTGACGTTGCTCCCCAAGAATTAGTGGCTTTTCCCATGGAATTTCAACGAATTGGGAATATTCCCTCGGAAATTTAAATGCAGGTCGCACTTTGGCATAAATTCGCACAGTCCCCTTGGAGCCTCGCACCTGTAACTGTGTAACTGTACATGCGGGGGCATAATACTTCTATATATGTCTGTGTATGTGCATAATGGCTTCAATGGCTCTTTGCCACGCCCCTGAAAGACAGTACTCCCGCGATAGGGTCTCCTGTCAATTGTTTACACTGCCAACTGAGGAGGGGAGAAGAAAACAAAGCGAGCCGGATGGAAGGAAATGGAAGCCAACTGGGGATGCCATTAACATTAAGGCGAGTGCACGAGCCAGAGTAAAAGAAATCAATGTGAATTATTGATGAATGGTGCAGGGAACAGCAGAACAAAAAGGGCAAATAAAAACGAAACGTGGCAGAAAAAGATGGCAAAGTAAAATAATAATAACACGCAAAAGTTTTCGGAAAGGGAACACGAATGAACCGACGAACGGATGGGGCGAGGTTTTTCCACGCGACTGGGGAAAATGTGGAAATGTGGCGACGGCAATAAAAAGCAAATATCATGGCCTGCATGCTTTTGGGCGCGTGATGCGTGAGAACAGCACTCAGGGTTCGTCGGGATTCAGGAGTCGGAGCTCGGGACGACTGCCAGGCAGGCCAGCGCGGCAGCCACGAGCATGAAATAATAATCAGAAGCCAAATAAGCGTTGAAATCTGAGCCATCGGTTGCCATGGTTCCCCAAAGTCCTCTCATCCCCAGTTGCCCACTTCTTTCTCTGTTCTGTTCTCTTTACGATTATTAAAACGAAATTGAAAACAAAGGGAAAGTGCGTGAAATGGTAGAAGGGCAGAGCAGAGCAGCACAAGAGTGGGAGGGAAATTATGTAATTTCACACCGTAAAGTATGCAACGCTTTGATTTAGTTGCCGAGTGACGTAAGCGCCGACCCCCTCTAGTGAAATCCACTCATCAACATTGAAGGAAACTTACACAATAAACTTTACTATTAGTAGAGGAGTCTATTTGTACAAATATACAATTTTCATAATAAAATTATTTATATTATGTTTAACTATAATTCCCAACTATGTTTTCGGAACATAATGTCACACTCATCCAATTTTATTTAAAGTTTTCAACTTAGTTCTTTATTTCTAAATTAGATGTAGGCTTCAGTTTTGTCTTATTTGTTGATTTTTTAATAATATCATCATACAATTTCTTTATCACTCCACATAAATCCAGAAAGGCAGGGCCCGGCCAGTGTGACCAAAACTCATTATAAAGCTTTCTTGAATGCGACTTTAATGGCGCTATAAGTTTACATTCCCCCCCACAGCCAGTGGAATACCCTGTGATTTATGCAAATGGCTGGGTCAGTGGCAAATTTACGATCCGCACATGACACACTCGAGTTATTGTCCTAAGGCTAACATTACTCAGGGCACGGGGTATTATGGGAATTATGGGGCACGATTGGTAGTTCAAGACCAGCGAGGACGAAGAGTAGGATACTGGCAACAAGTGAGAGAAGGAAAAGCAGCCAGCAGTAGGGAAATGATGGAAAATTCTGACCAAGTTTTCGGTGTGTCGTGTGGCTCCTTTATTTCTGTTCGCTTTCTCTGGTATTTCTCGCAACCCCCCCTTGCTTTATAATTTTTTTTCGGTGGCCGGCATTCCGAACCCTGCGCGCTCTGACATTTTTATTTCATTTCATTTGCACATTACCAAGACGGAAGGGGGAGCGTGCTTAATAAGCTCCCTGGTGTACAATTTTCAGCGCTCGACTCGTAATGGAAATTATAGCTGATGTCATACACAGGGGAAATGCCCTGACTCGGGTCGCCTTTCCACTTTTCCTCCACTCACTATCTCTGGCACTGAGAGAAGGGATATTGATATCAGTTGGGAATAAAATGTTGGATTTTCACTTGTTTTTTGTTTGGTAAATGTTACTCGAACATTTAATAAAATCATATAGGATGTTTCTTATATTTTTTAAGATTTTTAAACTATTTTTTAAGGCATGCAAGAAATCCGCTTGTTTTCCTTCCAGTGTTCTCCTGTTTTCTGTTTCAGTTTCGGTACTGTGACGCCCTTCGAGTGAAAGTGAGTCAACTAACTATGGCAATATGCCCCAACAGAACCAGAGCCCCACCCAACTTGTTGCAAGTGGGTCGCCGCCGGTGGCAAAATGGGAAATGTCGAGGGCGGCGGGCTTTTAATGCTGCCTTTAGCTTTGGGCCTGAGTGGATTAGTTAGTTGGGAGTAAGCAGGACCAGCAGCAGCAGGTGGGGCGCACTCAGCTAGTTGATTTATAATTATAGCCAGGAAAAAAACAGCACCACCGAAAGGCAAACAAGGAGTAGACGAGCTCGAGCTCGAGGACCTGGCCAACTGGCTAACTGCCTACAACTACCACCTCACCTTGTCTGCGGGAAAGCGGAAAAGCCGGAAAAGTTTCAAGTGGCATATACACACAAAGTTGGTCGTTCGGCTTGATTTGCTGCAATTGGAGTGTTTTCGGTTTCGGTTTCTGTTTCTATTTTTATTTTCTATTTTCTTGCTACCACTTCCACTTTGACATAGTTTTTGTTGTGCTTTCCGAGTGGCGGGCATTTCCTCAAGTGTGGACTTTGTTTCAGACAAAGAGGGATTTGTTGAAATTATTTCGAATTAGTTTGCGTATTTTGCCACTAAAGTTTATTGTTGGGTTTGAGTAGGAAGGGAAAGTTTTATCAAACCAACCTGTATTACTTTTAGAATTCTATTAAAACTGCAGCTTATTCCATTATTTCCTTCTATTTAATATAGAAACAATACCTTTTTAAATTTGCCATGCAGTACACTTTATTATTTATTGATAAATAATACTTTCAATCGCAATCGTTATTTTTTTTTCAGCAATATGTATTGATTCCGTACTGAAGAAGTTTATTGATTCCGTACTGAAGAAGTTTATTGTTATAGAAACTCCTGTACTGTTAAGTTTACAAACTCAGCTCTTGAATTTTAAATTAAATCTCTTTTATTAAGATTTAAGCACGAGTTGGATTGCCTTTAAACTACTTGAACTGAATGACTTCTTCTCCGGCAGCTAAAGCAGTAAAATCTGGAAATTTCAGCCACTGGACTGGCCAGTTGATTTAATTTCCTATTTTTTGCAATTTCCTGGAGGAGTCTCCTTGAATTTCTTACTAGCTCACTTTTTCCCCGCTCAGCTGCTGGCTGCCATTACTCACGCTCAATGTCTCTCCGGTTGCGATGTCCCGTCCCTTCCTTCCTTTTGCGAATTCTCCTCCCTTGCAGGACGACACTCATGAGTTGGCAAGTACTTCAACTGAGCTGCGCTTTAATTAAATATCAATTACGCAGAGCAGAGCCAACCCTCGCCCGCCGCACTGGAGCTCAAGCTGAAAAGCAATCAATTAAGTGTTCTCCTCGAGAAAGTGTCCATTTCCATTCTCCACCCTGAGAGATCGCACCCCTTCTCGCTTGTCCAGCTCAACGAGTGCAACTCAAATATTTGTAGTCTGCGCTAAGGCGCAATAAAAACAGAACGCAAATTGAATATGAATGATGGAGGAGTCCAGAGTTTAGCCGGAAAGAGTGTGTGTGGGGATTTCGCCCGCCCCGCTAATGAAAGGATAGTGACAGTCTGGTCGGTCGGGGTCGGGTCCTCTTGCACAAACGACTTGTAAACAAAATTAATCCCACAAACAAACATTAGCGCACTTTCGGCGTGTTCTGTTCGCATTGTGTGTGGCTCATTAGGCCACCAGCCGCCGACCGCCCACTCATCGCCGCTTACAAGTGGTCTCGAAAGTGGAAAGTGGCGGGTGAAAGTGGGGAAAGAGTGGCCAGCTCGCTGACCATTAAACCGAATTACTTAATGACCGCACACGCGTGTGCTTTTGATGCCTACTTTTAGGCTCAGGACACACCCACATGTACACAGCCGTTACAGAGAGGGAAAACGCACCTAAAACCACTAAAATAAATACCTTTTAATAATTTTTAACCCAGAACACTTCTTCTTACTAAAAAACATAACGTTTTCCCTTAAGATAAGCTTGTAATTTTTAATAAATAAGAGTACAAAAGTCTCTCAAAAAGTTCTTAGCTTAGTTTTTTTTTTCTCAGTGCACATTGTGACTTTCTTTAATTTGAGCTTCAGCTTTCTCTCTTACTTGCTGCTGTGTGCGTGATTGCTGTTTGTATATTGCTTTTTAATTTTCCTCGTTACTCGCAATTTCCAACTGAAACGTGAGCCACAAAAGCCCAAGAAATCGAGGAGAGAATGGGCCAGGACGAGGGTCAGGCCGAGAAAGAGGCAATAGGAAAAGGTGGAGCCGCCGCCGACATTGTAGTTTCTATTTACGCCTCAACTTTGCCATATATTTCATAAGTTTCGTGAAACTTTATTCTTCTTCGGCTCTTTTATTTACTTTGTTCACTTGCAACCTTGCAGGAATTTCATATTTTACCCCGTTTTCCGTTTCGTGTTTTTCCTAGGTACCTCCCATAAATTCCAGCCACTCAAGGCAAACTGGGCGTCGTGAAAGGAGTTATGAAAAATAGGTTAAGCCGGCTTATGTTACCTTAGTCAATAATGAAAAGTTCACAAATCGATGACAAACTTTGGCTACGGGACTCTGGGAATTCTAGAGTAGCAGGAATTAGTTCAACAAAACTCTGTTGAGCTACTTTATCAGCGAAACCATAGAAGGTTTTGGTGAACATGGGTGAAAATTTTATCGAAGGCTTTTAAAGGTATTTAAGGAATAAATAATTAATAAAGAAGACTTCACATAAGGCTAGGTTATATAGTTTAAACTTTAAAGACTAAATTAATTTAAATATTAATTTAGAACGGAAAAACCAAAGAAAATCCACAGAGATTCCCGAACTTAAAATCTCGTAAGTTTAATCTTTTGGCCACATTTACTATGCAAAAGTAGGAGATTTCATGGCCCTTTTATTTCCAATCCCCCTGCCAAGGACTGAATTGTGTAAAATCCAAACCACTAAAGAACCAGCCACCACCACCGCCAGTACCACTGAGAAAGAACCGCCGAAATGCGCTCCATTTCCTCGGCAGTGTTATTTTATTAATGAAATTACGCAATTTCCTCTTTTCACGTTTGCCTTTCTTCGGTTCGGTTCGGTTCAGTTTGGGTTTCCCTTATTTAATGATGACGCACGAGACAGAGACGCAAGTGAAAATCGGTAAATGTGACCTTAATTTGTGCAGCGGCGGTAAATACAATGTTGATATATGGTTTGGAATAAAGGACTAAAGACTGGAGAGTCTTCATTTACATGAAGAGCACATTTAAAGTAAAATATGGCCAAATGCCGCAGGACAAAATAATGTTCGATAAGCGGGGACTGAGGGAGGGGTTCAAAAGGACGCTGCAAATTACCGCAAAAGGAAGCCTCATCTCTACGTTTTTCCCCAACCAATCCCCCCTCAAACAAATTGGACATAAAAATGTTTGAGGCAAATGAAGCCATAAATGCGCAATCACGGAATTACATGGAAAAGTAAGGGAATCGTAGTCGGGAGTCTGAATCGGAGTCGAAGTCCGTGTTCTGCCAAAGTGTTTATTTATGCAGTTTTTATTTCAGCAACTCTCCTCTCGCCCGGTCAAACGTTGCGCATACGCAACGTGGTGCGGCCAGGGAATAATAATATTCCGAAAGTCGGTGGCGAAGGAGAGAAAAAAGGGAAACTTTCGCCGCTGCTGCCGCCGTCAAGTTTAATTGCCTTGCAAATTGCGAAGGAAGTAAAAACCATGCAGATCCCTTTGAATTTCATAACAAATTGCTGTAAATTGAAGGGAGGAGTTTTTCTGCTCCTTCTCTCTCTCTCTCTGGGCACCATCCCCACCATTGTCTTCTTGCCTGCCAGTGGAAAAGTTTGACTGTTCTCGCCGGAAAACCGCCGCCCATTAAAACTATTTGCCGTAACAAACAAGGGGTAAAAAAAAACGGCTACTGAGCGAGCGAAAAGAAAATTCTTGTGTGTGGCAAAGATTTTCCGGGTGGCTGTGGGTGGTTTTTCGTGGATTTTCCAAGTGGTTAGGGGTCTCTCAGCTCAGCACCCCTCAACTTTGATTGTCTGGCCCCAGCTTTGTTGCATTCTTTCGGGGCGAACACAACTATTTGCTCAACTATTAGAAAGTCAATTAGGTTTATTTTTTTTTTTAAAGCGGAAGCTGGATGTGGGCCTTTAAAGAAGGGTTTGATTGAATTAAGTTTGTGCTTTTGGGCCCTGGTGAATGCACGTAATTTCAATTAAAATCCAGCATTCCGAGCGGCGCAGCAGACACCTGCATTGCGTAGTTTTTCCGGGATTTTCCAGCTCGATTGTCACTATTTGACAATTGCTTTTTGTGATGGCCAGCAACAGAAATTGCGCTGACAGCATTTCAACCGAAAAATAGAGATCGGGAAGGATGGTGATGGAAACTGGTAAGGGTGAATGGAGGGATGTTGATAAATTGCCCTTTTCCAGAAATGTCAGGCACAAGCATGGGCTAAATTAAGGTTCGAGTTTAATTATAGAGTTCTAACTAAATGGATTACTTTACTTTTAACTTTTGAAAAAATAATTCCATACTTTACTTCCTTAATATACTTCCAATAGTATCTGAATATAAATATATAACTTCCTCATCAGCTTGTAATTACCATTCACCTCTCAAGTTACCCTGCACATATGTATCTGCTTCCGTTATTGTAGAAAAACCCCTTAAATTGGCCTCATTCTCGATTCATTTGCTCACTTCCCGAATACGTGACTTCCCCGATATCAACACTTCATCGCCTGGCAATACTTCCTCTTCGGGCTCGATAAACTTGCCATTAATTGACAGGAATACTTCTCGCACTCCTCCTTTTGATTCTTTTGGCGTTGTGTATTTTTTCTGTTGGTCGGTTATGATTGCTACTACGTGCCCGGCGTCTTAAATTCAATTTCATGCCCGACTTGTCTCTCAAATTAACTGAAAATCATTAATTGCTTAGCAGACCAACATAATGGTTGGGATCCTGGACACAGGAGATGTGCTGTCTGTTCCGTGTCCGTGTTTGCTTTGGCCTTCGGTGCTCGTGCTGCTTTTGCTGCTGCTGCTAATTGCCGGTAAATTAGTTTCTATTTGCAAATTAAATAACCCACACCAGGTGTCCAAACTGTCAAACTCTTTGATTGACCGCCCGTCTGCAGCATTTTCAAATTGAATTTCCATTCCAGTGGCCACTTTTCCGCTTACGCCGTCCCACTGATGGAAATCTGCTTAAAGTTTCGCATCGAGCCTGCCTTCAACGTCGTCGTCCTCCGTGGAAATGTAAACAGAAAGCATGCGGAAAAAGCGCAAGTAACCGGCCACGCCCCCATATCCTCGGGCTGCTCCTTGTGGCAAAAAATCGATAGCCTGATTTTCAACGGCAAAAAGCAAACAAAAGATAACCACACACACACACATCGTGATTAGGAGGAGGTGGAGGGAGTGGAGGGAGTGGAGGAGCACATTCTGTCTTGACCCCCTCGCTGCTGCTCTTAGATTGCCGTGTGTTTGAACTAGACGACGGACTCAAAAAGTAGGCAACGTTTTGCTTGCATTCGCATCTCGGTAACAGAGAAAGAAAATATTGCAAGTTCTTTAGAAGAATGGGTTAAAATTTATTTAGGCTATGGATATATTCTTTTATTATTTTAGAAATAAGTTTGATCATTTTACTTGAGGAAAGGTATTTGTTTTTTTAGTTTTTGTAACTATAAGTTAATATAAAATGTAACTTTTGTAACACCTATATTTATCCAAACATTTGCCTTTATTTTTTCAGTGCACTTGCCTTGCGCCCCTGTCACACCATACATTTTTAATGTGTGCCCCGGTGCTCTTTAGGATTCCAGCCCTGTCTAGGACATAATGAGTGAGCTGGCAGTTGCAGTCCCCCTGCTTCTGTCCCTGCCCATGCCGCCGCCCCTTTTGAATGGCATTTTGTGGGCGTGATGTCGTCTATAGGCGGGGAATTTCGCATTTAGAAAAGCTTACGGAGACCATGAGAAAAATTCATGAGTAAGAGGAGGTTGGGGCTCGGCTAAATGAAATTAAGCTGCCATATGTGGTGGGACAATGGCTGTTCTATTCTGCCTCTCTCTCTATGCCAGTCTCTTTCAGAAAAAAAAGTGAGAAGAAAACTAAACACAACTACTACTGTGGGTGACTAAAGCATGAAATGCCATTAGGTAAAAGTTTGTGTGGGTCTGCGGGGACTTAAAGGCATTTTTCAAAGGGTTTCGAATTTGCATAGAGGACTTTGAGGAGGAAAATAAATTTGCATATTTGAATTACAAGAAAATAAAAGGGAAATATTGCAAAAAACCTATACAGTCTGTGGATAGATTACTGCCTAGATTCAGAAATGTGAATCGTTTGCTTTTCATAAAGCTTTGGGGTTGGGAACTTGAATTGTTTAAAGAGTTGATTTATTTCTATAAATAAGGAAACACATTTGTAGTTTGTCATTAAAGAATCAATGGAAATAAATAAATATAATAACATTGATTCAGCAATGATTCAGTTTTCTATTATTTACTTAAAGCTTTCTTTCATTCTTTAATAAGAACTGAATTTTAAGACTTGCACTTTTAAGGAGTTTGACTTTAAAAAGGCTACATTGAGTAGGGAACTAATTTGCAGACTTATTAGGTTTGCTTTGCTCTGAGCTAATAAATAAATGAATACTATATAAATTTGTTGAAAGAAATAACTTCCTGTTCTTCTTAGAAAAACCTATCACAATATCAAGATTCATCAAAGATGATTATTCTCCCAAAATGTTCATTAACTTTAGTGCTCTCCGGATATTTTGTCAATCGATTTCTTGTCCATCCAGCAGTATGTGCCGCTCTTTCCACCCTCAGTTAGGTGGTCAGTGTGTGTGTCTGTCCAGGTGTTTGCTCATATAGTGACAGACACCTAATGAATTATTGGTTATTTTTTGTCCCCATTCTACTTCCTAATCGCAGGCAACCTCAATATCATCGACTACTCCCCTATGCTCCGTTCCCCTCCATTTCACTCCAATCATAAAAACCAAAATTGAACGCATTTCAATATTCATTGATTTTCTGTCACGTTATCGGGCAAACATTTCAGAGGTTTACTAACTAAACAAGCCCCTGTCACTATATTTCCAGCTACCCCCAGGAAAACTCACTCCCCGGCAGGAACTATTAATGCCAGAAAACGTATCAAAGCGTTTCAAGCATAAATCAACACGAAACTGCTCATAAAACCCACAGCAAAGTGTCAATCGAAGGGAAATGGCAGGGAGAACTTATCATTTGCACCCTTTTCGGCACCCCATTTTTTACTTTTACGTTTTCTTTTTCAAAACAACACTTCTCAAAGTGTTGGGTTATATATTTAAAAACACTTTAAGCATTTGGTTTCAGTTTTCTTCCTCGTTTTTTTGGGGGCAAAGTTTTCTTTCCTAGTTTTTTTTTTTATCACACCAAAGGAAAAGCAGGTGAAAATGTCAACGACAATTGCCAGCGCCAGGTGGCGAGCAGCAACAACAACAACAAGTGTAATAACAGTAGCAACATCAACAACATTTGCATAAATTTCAGGCAACGTTTGGTGGCAAAAGTTTGCGCTGAAAGTGATTTACATGGAGCAGGAGGCAGGAGGCGGTTTGGCTGGGTTCTCTGAACAATTTCCTTGCCTCCAAGCTCAGGCTTTCCCATCGTTTGTTGCTTAAGTTCAGTTTAACTTTCCTATAAACTTTTGTCACGCCCCCTCCGTTATTTCCCGCCCCTTCCCTGCGGGCGGTTCTTAGCGCCTCAGTTAGCAGGTAGGTTTCTGTTTTGTTATTTTTACGTTTTTTTTTTGTAGCACCCACATTGCTATTCTTTCATTTTTTTTTGCTTTATTTTTATTAACCACATTAGTTGATTTTTGTCACGCGAAAAGTTGCCTTCGCTGAAATGTGATTTATGGAAATTTCCTTCACACTTATTGTGTGCCACACAGAGAGAGAATATTGTGAAGGAAAATATGGTGAAATGTAACTCGAAGTCATGTGGAATTAAATCTCAAAAACATGTAAGAGTTATTTTGTATTTATTAAGGAAATATTGGTCCTGAGCTTAATATTATAAATACAATTTATACACCTACTTAAAGAATTTAGAAGCCAAGAACTTCAAAGGATTTCTTTTAATTTTTTCTCTCTGTATAGTTAGTTTCCTCCTTCTGCCTTACACTTACACCCGGTGTGGTGCATATTTTAACAGTTTATTTATTTAGCGTCAAGACCAACTCCCGGTTATACCCACATAAAGCATTTCTTTGCCCGCTTCTCGTTTTTTTCGTATTTTTTGGGGGTAAGTTAAAGCATTTAGTTATTGTAATTTGCGTTGTGGTGGTGCTTTTGTGGGTTGTGGTGCGTTTTAGGCAGAAGTGCGTGAGCTTGATTTAATGACCCCGGGCGTTTTTATTTATTTACATTGCTGGAATTTTGTCAACAATTTGTTTGATTTGATTGCTTGGCTAATGAGAGAGAAATTGTCAGACAACGATGAAGCAAAAATATCAGGGATTTGTCTAAAAAATATTAAAGAGAATTGAAAAGAAAAAACTTAAAATAAAAGCTCACTTTCTATACTTATATACTAAGTATCTTTCTGGGTTGGAAATTTTAAAATTAAATATTTGCCTGAGGTTTTATATTAAGAATATATTTGGAATATCCTTACAAATACAATAATAACATCCATACTCTGGTTTATTTTGGTAATTATTCTTTAAAATATTTAATATAATATAAAATTGGAATATTTGTTTAAAGCTTAGCTGTTTCTCCTACATTTAAAAGAAGAAACATTTCTTAAATTCCATTTTCCCGTTCTTAACTAGAATTTATCTCCACAGCGATTACAGTTCCCATACTCGGACATCGATAAAACCAAAGGACTCGACCGCCCGCCTTATCCACTTCCACCGACACCCTCACCCACACAAGTGTGAATGCCCAGTGAATGTTATAAACTTTGATTTCCTTTTATTGCCACACACTCGCACACAGTAACACTCTCCCCTAACACACTTGCCGAGTGGCTAATCCAAAATGGCTGCCATAACAGAGCTTGGGGAACTCCAGAGTTTTTAGCTGAAATTTTTATGAGACCACAACACGCACCCCTAACACAAAAAACAAAATCGAAAAAAACGAAAGAAAATAACTAAAATCGGACTGTGACTACAATTTAATTTGTACAGAAAAAAATCTATATATATACAAATAGAGATATGTGTGCAATGTCCATAGAGTTTGCACAATTCATTTCTTTTGTGGAACTTGCAAAATGTTTTAAAATGTTGCATGTTATAGTTTCTTTTTCGTTGCATTTATTTGTACTTTCGCCGTCGCATTTAATGCCAAGCATTGGCCTACGATGGCATTTTCATGTTGATTCGTAAAGCCGTAGGTATGCAGGTGCTGGTGTGGTGGCAACCCTGGCCCAGCATATTGTAACATGTATTTTATGGATCTGCGGCATTTCAGCCTGTCAGCCTATTTTTTTGCGTTTGCCCCACAGAATCTGCAAAGCTTGTTAAATTTTTCATTTATCAACCGAAACGAGAACCGTAAAATGATTTTGTTTTTGTTATATTTTTTTGTGTTGACTGCAACTCGTGGTACTTACAACATTTTGCGAAAAAGTGTCAAGGGGAATTGAGTCAAGGAAACTTACCTAAAAAGAGAAAATAGAGAGACAAAAGTTTGGTTTAGAATTATAAGAACATACGTAAAATATTGATTAAAACTAATAATAAAGTATGCTATACATTGAATAAATTAAACAAATAAATTGGGCTTAGTTTCTCATTTTAATATATAATAAATCAAGCACCCTTCCCTAGATTTCCAAATAATACATCCACTTTTATGGATTTCGTGACTCGCTTTCATAATCATTTCCATAAATTATACAAAAAATGCATTGAAATTAGAGAGAACCGATTGTCATTATATACCCAAAAATTTGCCAACTAATTCCAACTGAAATCATTCGATTACAAATAAAACTTGAGCTGCGACAAATTGATTTATCAGTCATATCATGGACATGGCATGGCCCTTGGTAACCCCGCAATAATCGTATGCAAATTATGATGCGCTTAATTTGGGATCACGGGCACTCCGCACTCTGCTGCTCGCCACCTCCCGAGATAATTGGCAAAGTTTGAACTTTAATTAAAATTTAAAATTGTGTTGCCATTTCTGAATCTAAAATATCCCTCCTCCTTCTCCTGTGTCTGGGTCCGGCGAGGGATAAATGCTGCAGCATTATTCCGGCCAGTGGCCGGAGGCAAAACAGCTGCGATAACTTGTGGAATGGCTTTGTCAGGGCAGCCCCGAAATTGTTTTTGGATTTGTACAAATGTTTTGTCACTGTGCTAAATGCAAACTTCAATTAGTTTGTCCGGTGATTCAGTTGGGCTTACACACTGATTCCCAGAATCCCGAAACCAGCGCCAGAACGAAACCCAGCCAGGGTTGGGGGCCAGCATATTTCAGGCTGAAACTGAAAACGTTTGGCATATTGACAGGCGCATAATTAACACTATTATCAGCATATGCACAGAGATAGAGCGTTGAGTGCTGGGTGCTGCAGCATTTCCACAATTTGTTGCTGGCAGAAATATATGTATATATATTTTGTTGGCCATTAAACTTTGGCCGACGGACATACGTTTTGATTACGATGTCAGGACTTTCAGTCTGGATGCCATAATAAATGTATAGATTACATATATGTATGCACATATTCATCTATATATTCGGCTATTACATTTTGCCCATAAGAGTCGCCAATAATAAAAATACAATTCGACAAAACTAATTTCCTGCTTTCAAATGAAAGTTACAACGCCTCTCTCGATCCACGTTTCGGTTCGTTGCTGCTTTCGTGTTTGCAAAAACTCAAAAGTAAACATGGAAAATTAGAAAAACAAAAGCGAAGAAAAAGTGAATTAAACTTATTATTTTCTTGACGCTCGTAACGCTTTGATTTTTCATGTTTCACGCTTCACAGCCATGAAAATTGTGCGTAATAATTGCAAGCTGCCAAAGGAAAGTGTAATGGTAAAATAATTTGAAATAATTTGATGGCAGAAAGGCGCGAGAAATTTGTCAAAGTTGCTTGAGTGTTGCTTGTTGTCGTGTTTTTCGAGGCGTTGAGACAACAAATACAACATTTAAATAGTAATTTTTTACCAGGAAATTACAGCGTAAAAGCTATCAGTATTAATATCAAGAATGAAATATTTTTGTATTACTTTAAGCAATATTTATATCATAATATTTTTCTTTTAGTCAACAAACTGTTGTAATATCCAATTAAAAAGTCAACTGATACATAAAAAACATAAATATTGCCTTTATAAAAACAACAACCATATCTTGATACTAAATGTAAAATGTCAAGCCTATCACTGAAATATTTATCTCACATTTAAATTGACATTTCCTGCGCAACAAAAAAAAAAAAAGAAAATACGAAAAGGATATCCCTTTATCGGGTTTATTAACACATGGTATATGCCACGCCCTAAACCAATGCCCACCCGCAGAATGCCGCATTTAATTTATAACAGATTGTTGTTGCGGCTGTGTTTGTGATACAATCAAATTACATTTACATTAGCGAGAGAGCTCTTTTTTCCGCGCACTTGCCGAATTCATATTAAATATTTAATTAGTTGCAATGAAATTGATTGCATTAGCCGCTGGTCGATGCGGCCAAAATGGGTTTTTGTTGTTAATGAACTTTGTAAACTTTTTAGACGGTCTGCTGGCTCTCTGGTTAGCGGAAAATGTGAATGTGGGAGTTTCCAGCCATCTGCCAAATGCCAATGCCAGAATTCTCACAACCGAGTGTGTGTGTGGGTTGTGCCCATAAATTTAGTTTTATAAACAAAATGCATATTGACAGACTTATGGGTCCTTGTGCGCTTTTGGAATTGGGAGATTTTAAGGCTGGCAGAACACTGATGCCAAAATATAAATTATCTTTGATTTAGCAAATATTTTACAAGTTCAAGGAAATGTTGTGTACAATTTTATCCTGATTTTGGCAAGACTTTTATTGAAATAATCATAAATCTATATTGGTTGCCTCTTATGAGTAATTATTTGGCTTCTTAACAGGAATTTATTGATGGTTTCTTAGGTATTTTATAATTTCGTGTTGTGAACACATACATTAATAGTTTAAATCACGAAAAATATAATAATTTAAGATAGATATATTTATTGGCAGCTCTTCAATTAAGAACTACTATAAAGTAAAAATCAATACCCCAACTAAGAAAAGTGAGGAGCCATCCATTTATCTCGTTAAACTCGGGTAAAAAGCGTGACACATTTAAGGAAGAAACCCTCGAAATAAAAGTACCGCTTGAAATTTTCGCCGAAAAAAAGGAGGAGGATGAAAACCTGTGACCAGCATAAAATACCGGAAACGGAAAAGGCGGAAAAAAGAGCACATAATGCCACTTAATTAGCGAGCACAGACACAAGTACATGCGCACACTCACTCACACAACGGCAAACACATGCTTAATGCACATTAAGCTCAGAAATAAACGAGACAGAGACAGCGAGGGAAAGAGACAAAGAGAGAGGGAGAGAGAGAGAGAGAAAGAGAGAAGGGAGAGCGAGATGGGGCAAGTGAAATCGAGCGTACAAATTTTCCCGCAAATCAAGAGCAACGAAAAAGCCAAGAAAAATTAAAAACTGGCACACGGTTCTGGCAGGGACCGAGAGAGATGGCCAATGTGGGTCAACTACTGCGTTACCCATTGTTCACAAACACACGCACACTCAAGCATACACACACACACACATCCGGCTTTAATGTCATTTGCATTTTTTTCCGTAGCCTATCCAAGCGGGCAGCTGCTTTTGCTGGCGTGCCAGAGGAGTGTGTGCGCAGAATTTATTCTCTCCTTTCACTTGATTTAATTGTGCATAAATATTTTCCCATTGCTTCTGCATGCAAATTAGGCTAGCCAAAAAATAAAAGAAAACTTAAAACGCATGTCTCTGTGTGTGTCGAATGCAATCTGAATTGTATTTATAGTTGGGATTATCCAGATAATATTAAGCGGGATTATTGTAGGGGGACTCTTGAGGGGAGTCCAAAATAGTAAAAAGAGATGGGATGAAATAATTACAGCTTGAATTTTAAGTTACTCTAATTCCTTTACTTCTGCTTCCTTAGCATAAATTGAAGTCATTTTTGAATTTCAGTTACGTTTTATTTTATTTTCCATTAAAATCCCTAGCTCAGATTGTGATTATTTATTTATTTAAGCTGATATTTGCAGAATATTCTTAATCAATGATAATAATATCATTTTAAAATTATTTACTTCCTTAAAAACCCAAACAAAATTTCCTACTAAATATCTGCCCCTAGGGAGCCCTTTGTGAATTTATTCTAAAATGCATTTCCCTCCGTTTTTCAAAACCAATAAACGCACTAAACCAAATGTTTTTCGGAATAATTCCATGTCGAGGTGCCGCCTCCCACCACCCGAAAAATTGTGCTACAGATTAATGGTCATGGCAAAACGAAAATAAAACCGTCTAGCTTTCTATTTCAACCCCTCAGTTTGCCCCCGTGGCGCTCTGCAATGGAGTAGCAAATTAAATGCAGTGACAAATTACACAAATTGCAAGTGCAACTGCAACTGCAACTGCTGCTGCAACTGCATCGGGAATTGCACTCTAAATTCGAAACTGCCAAATGCTGCAATTGCAACAAATTGCAAATGCGTTTTAATTGCAATTCGCATCGTTTGCCACTGCAACAATTTGCATTTCCAATTCTTTTTACAATATCTTTTTTTTTTTTTGGCGTTGGGTTTGCATTCCAATCTAAAAACGAAAACAAAACTAAATTGTAAAGTTTAATGCAGCCCCTGAAAAGGGAGTGGAGCCGGTGGCATCTATTTTATATATATCTCCCGAAATTTCCCCCTTCGGCTGGACAAGCCTAACGAGCAGTATTGTTGTTGATGATGACAATGATTAGATGCGATAATGCAAATGAGTCAACAACGTCGAGTCCTTGGCTCCTCCTGTTGATGTGGATGCGGATGAGGATGCGGCTGCGGAGGCGGATGTTGATGATGATGGCGATGGAGCTCCAGCGGCTGCCATCGCTTAAAAAATTTGCATGCTAATGATACATGTCCTGCATTCACAATTGCGCTCAAAATAATAGAACAAAGGCTGACTGGCGTCTGCAAGGGATTGTATAATTTGTAACCCTTGAGGGGTTTATTTTGTATAAGAAATTTGGAAGTATTTATTTAAATCAAGAGCCTTTTATAAGTATATTTTAACCTGATTTAGATAGACAGTGGAGCCTCTGAAGCTTTAAGTAAATATTTCTAAACTTCCGGCGAATATTAAGATTATTTCTTCAAATTAAACAAATTCTTATTTGTAAGTTTTAGCCTCTTACAACAAAATTTCAAAACTTGCTGATAAATATTTAAGCGATATTATGCGGTGTTATTATTTTAACCGCAACTGTATACAAAGAATGATATATACACATATATATGTGTTGTATGCAGGCCTGCCCACGTGTGGGCGTGTCAGAAAGGGGCGTTGGCGACAATGACAGCGTTGACGTTGTTGTTGCGGAAAAGCAGGCAAAGGGAACTGCCCTGATGACGTGTGGTTGTCATTAGAGGACGCCGCAACTGTATCCAGTGCACGATGCACGCCCACGTCCACCTACCATCTAACATTCACTATCCCAGCAGGAGAGCAGCGTTCCCACAGCATCCCTACAGCGTTCCTATATCCCCTGAACCGACCAACTGCCCACCGACCATGTTTTGCATGGCTATCATTGTCGCTGCTGCTGCTGCTGGTGGTGTTGTCCTCCGTTGACAAAATGCCCACCACACTGACCAAAAATGCATACAACATGGCACAAAGGGCAAAAGACCCGGCTAGGTTGTGGTTCTATTGGTGCCCTTTCCCCCGTGATTTTTAGGAACCCTGGCCCGCTTTGTTTTGGCGTTGATTTTCATCGTCAGGCTGAGCTTTAAGTTAACCCTATAACTGTCAAAATAAGTTAATTAGAAAACGCTGCTCAAGAACTACAAACTAATTAATTAAACTAAATTGGAAATACAAATTTATGGCAGCTTAATTTTTTTGAAAAATTAGTTTTTTCTTTATATTTTATGAGATTTAATTTATTACAAGCCTTCAAGTTTGACCCACAAATACCAAAACCACCGAAACTAGTTTAGCTTTCGTTGCAACTTATGTATTATTTTTATTTATGTAAAATTCTCCAATTAATCTAAGAAATTCCTCGCCGTTGCTCCTTGCTTTTATAGGGTTAATTTCCCTATTTTCCTTTTTGCCAAATTATGTGCAGGCTGTTGCATAAAATGGTAATTTTTTAGACTCTATATGGGTTACCAGCCGCCATTCATTTGCATAATAACAACGACGGGTGATGGGCGGCAATCGCCCTTTTATTATGGTTTCCCAACAATGAGAAATGTGCATTTTGGTTTAAATTTAGAATGCAGGTCCTTAAATTGCTGTCACAACAACCACACACCCAACAAAAAAATAGAAGAGAAAAGAAAGGCAAAATGGAAATGCGGGGGCATATGTTGTCAGCCACCCACGTAATGACATTTTGATGACATTTTTTTATAAACATTTAGTTTATATTTTTGGTGCAGAGCCAAAGTTTATGTTGGCATGGGGTGATGGCATGGGTTGATGCTTGTCTAAGGAATAAATAAGAGATTTCCAGTAAGGGATTTACTGGCCAATTTGCAGGCCAATTAGTGTAACCCTGGCTAATAGAATTTTTGTGTTAATTTTATTGCAGCTTGTTGCGTAGTCAGTAGTCTTCACCCTCGCGTGCACTTGCCTAATGACTGATTTCGAAAGCTATTAAATGGCCAAACAGGAGAGTAGGGAGGAGAGAGTCCAGAGCCAGGGCCAGAGCCAGGATGCTCTGCTCATCCCTTTTGGTCAATGCAGAAACCGAAAAGTGAGTTATCAAGCAAGCACTTTTCTAATTACGATTTGGACTGACGATTTTTGGGCCCTGCCTCATTCAGCACTTGGAAAAATTATGGAGTATATCTGAACTTGTTGAAATAATACTCTTTTTTAATGAAAAAAGCACTTGAGAATTATTGGAAATTTGTTTGGAAATTATAAGGGATTTGTTACATGATTCTTTTAAGGATCTTACGCAGTAAGGGGTCTTTAAGTTTATAAATTAGATATAGAAATAAACTCAATTTATATAAAATAAGCAACGAAAAGAAGACTTGAGAATTATAAGAAATAGGTAGTTGGGAATTATAGGGCTATTTTTATATGATTCTTTTAGGTACTTGGTATTGGTAATGTATTATTGCACTAAGTATAAAACTTCTTCCCTAGATAAAAATTTCTCAAAGTGCCTGCTAGCCGGCTAGATGCCGATTTTGGTTTCGAGTTCAAGTCTGACTCTGACGGCCTGTTGACTGCGAAAGGACATTTGGGAACAGGCTGCTCGGCAGTATGGGGGAACTGCTGGGGATAACATTAGCCAGTGAAATTTCCCCAGGCCGATGGCCCATCCGAATGTTGTTGTTGTTTGTTGCCGTTTGTGATGTTATGGATGCAACTTTAAATTGCTTTGCCAGCGCGAGAGTGAGAGAGCCCGAGTTTTTCTAACAGTTTTCCCCCCGGAGGCCAACTGACAATGCAGAGGATTGCCACATAGCAGGTTTCGACTGGGTTTCGGGTTGGGCTGCGGTTCAGTTTGGACGGGGGGTTGGTTGGGGGGAGAGGGTTTTCAGGAGGGCCTGATATTTTCATCGTCTGTCTGGGGCGCTCCGGTGGGAAATGCGCCACTGCACTGATTGCACTTTGGCTCAACATTTCACAGAGATACGGGTACGAATACGAGGCAGACCCCCGAAAATGTCTGAGTGCGTAATGCGTTTTCACGGCGGCCCTGGTCCGGGCCCGGAGACCGGAGACCGGAGGCCGGGGATGGTTGGGACCATCGGACAGATATGGGTGATAAAGTGCAGACATTTGACAAATTAACTGCTTTGCGTCATGCGCCGGAAATGTTGCAAATCTCGTACCGTCAATGGCTTTTGTGCCACAAGCCCCACCACCACCACCATCACCAGTAGTCGTCGATTCCCTGGGATCTCCGATCTTTGATTGATTTATGAAGCTAACCCCTCAGCACATACACACACCTAGAGTTCAATTGGAGGTGTGAGTTTTAGCTTGCATTGTAATTGTAGCCCTTAGCCCATTAAACAAAAGATAATCAACAAAAAAGGCTTACTTGGTTGTGATTAAAGGCGAGCGAAAGCACATCGTCACTTACCTGGAAAGAGATAATAGGAAATCAATAATTAAAATGAGCTCAAGGAGAAATATAGTTTAAGATAAAATATAAGGGATGTTGGTCAAGAAGCAAGTACGTCATTTAGTCCTTAATATGAGGGAAATTGTAGATTACCAACGCAATTCTAAGGAATTAATGAATAATTTCATCAAAACAAACAACAAGGGATATCCTACAAATATACTACTAACTGGTTTCTAATTATATATCCTTTTAGTATAAATCAAAGCACTTTTGTACCTCCTGCCGTTGCCTTTGATATGCTTGCAAAAATTCCCTTTTTAATTGTTAAACAAATTGAAATGTGTTTCCCCCTCCTAACAAAGGAAAGGAGCACTCTTACATAAGTCCATTTTACCCCAGCTGCACCCATATTTCGCCTCCATAATTTTGCCTCCTGGGATAACATACATAAACATTAGCCAAAGCATATAATAACACGGCAACAAAGTCACTGAGGGGGCGTCAGTGCTGGGGATGTGGAAACGGCGTTCAAATTGTATTTAGTCGTAAACTGCACACACGCACACACAAAGGCGAGGAGGGAAAACTGCTTTTCCGAGAAGGACGGCAGAGGAGCATGAGCACGAAGAACATAAAACTATTGGCAACTTGCGGAACAGGGAGGCCATATAAGAGCCATAATTTCGACACTAATGCCAAGCCACAAAAAAATGGCTCTGCTCCGGTGACCTTGTGGGTCTGCAAATGGTCAGACTTTGACATGTGTCAAAGGAAACCCTCATGGAGAGACTCCCCTCCCAAATGGGAGGAGAAAACCAGGATCTATATGAATGTGGCAAGTACTAGGCTAAGTCAGAGAATCACACCTGCTACTAGCGAACTTCACGGAGAGAAAAAAAGATATACAAATTACAGTTGTACAAGATTTTAGATGGTTTTGAAATTAAAACCTTCCTTTAGAGATAATGTAGAACTAACTTCTATATTACACTTTCATATTTGAAAACATCTTATAATCAAAAAATAAATCACATTATTTTCCCCGCGGTGTAACTGTATCTAGCATTCAGGTTGGCCCATGGTCATGTCACGGACCTCGATAAAAATCAACAGTTTATGTGAGACGCATGATGTCCTTGAGAGCTGGCAGCTCAAAAGGAAAGGGGGTCGCTGCGCCTGCTCCTGGAGGACACGATGGAAATGTCATTTTTACAAGGCAACCTCATCGAAAGGACATGGCAAACAGCAGTGGCTGGCTGTATCTCTGAGGAGTCTGGCAAATGTATTGCCTTCTATTTGCATTTTCTATTTATTTCTTTATCCCTTTCCTGGCCGACGACGACATCGCCGCTCCATTCCTTTTCTTGGCTTGGTTCCTTTGCTCCTTTACTTCATCGCCGTGGCACTTGAGCCCGGACCCGCCATTAGTGGCACGTCCTTGGATATTTCGTGTTTGTCCTGTCCTCCTCCGCTTTGGCACTCATATTTTATTAAGTAGCAAAGTTGACAAGGGATTTGGCCCCGGCAAGGAGGGCCTGCCTGTCATTTTGTAAAGTAAATATTGGTAATTTTTATTGAGGATTTTCCTTGATTTCCCTTTGAGCATATGGCTTATCCCAAAACTGGGCACAAACTTTCCCCCGACGACCGAAATTAAGGGCATTTATTTTTGGCCACTCGAACTTGAACCCGAATCAAACTCAAATGACATTAGGCGAAAAGCCTAGCAACACTTGGAAGTTTTTTTGGGGAAAAGAAATCAGACCTGAAGCATGAGCAAATTATTAGAAAAGTTTTACCCCTGCCCAGGGTAAGATGGGACTGACTCACAGTGAGACTGAGAGGGGACGAGAACGCTTCGTTGCACAAATTTGTGGACCTGCGGCGCAAATTTGTACAAAATGCAACAGACCGTAAGAGACAACATAAGCGATAACACAACAACCAAGCCAAAACCGAACCAGGCAGGAAGCTGCCTCGAGTTGTGTTCACAGCGGTTGCTAACAGGATTTTCACCCCAACTCCCTCCCTGCCTCCCTCCACGTGGCTTTTCCACACCCTCCGCCCTTATTTTCCACCGCCCTTCCATTGGTTACTATGGCGAAAAATGAGACTGAGGCCAAGTGTCGATGCATGGCATACGCAAATTGCCAATCGTTAAGTGAATTTTGAGTTGGTTGCTCTTTACGAAAAAGGGGGAAGGTTGAATGCACTGCAAAAAGTGCAAATATTTCTATATTTTAAATTCACTGAAAATGCTGGATTATTTTATAATATTTTCTTAAATGTTTAATTAAAAGCAGAGTTTCGAGTCGAGTTTAGGTTGATATTCTTGAAATGAAATATTTGATCAGAAACTAAGGGTGCAGAGTTGAATTCAAGTTCGTTTTCTTCCATTTTGCTAAATTGATCAACTTTAATCATAGCTTTGTAATCTTAATAAAATGTCAGCAATAGTGGTACTGACGACGACCCTGAAAAGGTCAGAAACAATTAAAAAGCTAAGACTGCTGTCTGGCTAGCCTTTCCATATTTAATAGTATATAAACTATATATATAATAAAATTTATAATATTTATAATATTTTTTACACCCATATAAAATTTAGCTTATTTTCCTTTTTATAAGTTTTTTGAAACATAATTTAAAGACTACACCCTTCTCTTAATTTATAAAAATAAACTTTTATAAGTAGTAAAGCAAATCCATCAATATACCCTCAAATTGCATTATAATTTCCACATTTTCTTTGAACGATTGCTTTTAAAGGCACCACAGCAGCTTTCCTTCAGCCACGCTCCAAGTCAGGTGAATTACATTTCATAAACGTCTCCCTAGAAGCCTTTCGCATGCATCATTTAACTTTGACGCCAACCTGTCCCAACACTTAAGTCGCTCACTCCGCCAATTTTCATAGGGCGGAGAGCTGGGAAATCGAAACGGGGGAAGGGTCACGCACCATCATTTTCATTTTCATAGCATACAGAAAAAAAAATAAAAGGAAAAGAAATGGTTATAAAATATTTAAAAATCATGCCCGGGCGGACAAACGAGCCTTGAAAACACCTCAAGGAAGCGGCTGCCAAAGCAAATTGTGAAAGGAGTGGAAAGATTTCAGCTCAAATATGCACGGCAATGGGTGAACAAAAATATAAAAAAACAAGCAAGGAGAAGGAGAGTGGGTGGAGCTGGAAAATGGTTGATTCACATATGTTGGCCCACAGAAAACATTCGAATACGTATATATACTAGCTCCTATATACCCCTGCATATATGGGTGTGTGTATAAATAAAATACCATATTCCCTGACATGAATATTTAACAATGCAACAACGACATTCAGCCTCTTTGCCTGCGCTGCTCTGCTGCATTGGTAAAATATCACAAAATATTCATTTCAATTTCATTTGCTTTTTTCGAACTTCGTTTACATTTTCATTTTTTATTTTATTTCCCTTTTCCCCATTTACCATTTGTTTTGCATTTTAGTTTTATTTGCTTTCCGCTCTCCACTCTCCCCTCCCTGGGTGGCTTTATTTTGTTATTTTTATCACTATTGAGAATTTTGTTGGGAGCTGACAATTTCCTTGGCTTGGCCACACTCAGTGTTCTCTGCTGGCAATTATTTTGTTATTCGTTTGTTAAAAGCATCAACATCCAAGGACAAGACAATCTTATTGCAGGCTGTTTGGGGCATACAAATTGGAAATTGATTGTTTATTTTTCCAGAAAGGAAGTACTCCTCTTCTTAAAGGGAAACGTAATATTCTCTGCTGCTTGGCACAAATTCCCCGAATTATTCATTTGAATGTGTCGACTCTCATCGCTTTCTGACGCAATCTAGAAATTCCATGTCGCTGTAATTTTGCATGACAGATTAATAAGCCGCGCTGTCGTTCGTCCCGAATTGACATTAAATTGTAATAAATAGGCAAACAAGACAGCATCCTGCCTGCCTGTAGCAAATCTCCGAAAAAGAAAGAACAAATTGCCATGGCAAACACCAGCAGCAGGAGGAGCAGCGCAGTGGCATCATCATGAAAAAAACTTGGACTGAGCAACGACGACGTCTGCAGTTGAAACGAATTTAATTTTCTACTTTTTATTTTTATTTATTTTATTTTTGTATTTTTTTGTTGTTGTGTTGTGTGCTTTCTTGTGCCCTCGCGTCTGGCAGACACAAACAGAATAACAAGCCGCAAGCCTGAGGCTGACATTTCTCCTTAAGCTACAGCAGCTACCTTCCTTACCTTGCCTGCCAGCTTCTTGCCCCGCCTCTTTTTTTCTTTTGGGTTTTGGGTTTTTCACCCCGCATCGCAGCACGGAAAATAGTGGAAACTTTTGATAATTACATTTGGCGGCTGTTGCTTTGGCAGCTAAGCCAAGTAAAAAATAAAAAAAAAAAACACAAGGAGCAAAAACTCCTCTCGAAGGTAGCAGAGCAAAAACCAACAATTCAGGGGATAAGAATTGTAGGCTTGGTGGTTTCAAGCTGTTCAAGACACATATTTCTAAAGTTCGCAGACCCTGAAGAAGATCGATTTAAAAGTTTAGAAGACTGCAGATGGGTTAAATTGTTTGAAGAAAACGCAGACTTAGATTTTAAATCAATTGAAAAGGTCTATAAGTATGCCCTTTTTATATTTATTGGGCTCATATTTTGGGCTCAGTTTTAATTTCTATGACACAATTTAAGACATTTCAGTTATGTTGTTTAATATTTCCAATTTTCTGAAGGTAAATTACCTTTTTTCTCTCAGGCATATTTCTCTAGGTAAAGTTTAGTCATGAAAAGAATTTTTCCTGAAAGGCTACGCCACAACTCACACAGAAACCCCTACTAGATGTATTCTCCTTCTTTTCATTTGAACATCTTTACAGCCAGAACAGAGAGCTGTCAATTTCATATAGAAATGTGTCCCCTACCACTTGGAATTTATTTCATTTTATGCCCGCGCTTCCACTTTGTGCATAAAACATAGCGAGGAAAGCGAGGAAAAGCTGGCAAAAACTGGGAAAAGCGGTGCGAGGGTGGGGCGGAAGGAATAGACAGATGGCAGAGCACCACCTTCGGGCAATTTCTTAAACTAATTTGGCTTGAGGCTGCTGTGGTGGCGGCATTTTCTTATTTTCATCTCCATCGCCATCTTCTTCATCTTTAGCGGCGGCAACGGCGGGGTCCTTGTCTTGGCGGTTTTTGTGCCTTTTACGTGTTCCCAAAAGTATGCAAAGTGAAAGCGTTTAGTGGCTGGGAAAAGGAGAGGAGAGGAGAGGAGAGGAGAGGTTGACGGAACTTTTGATGTTTTTTTCACCCCAAGGGTCTGGGGGCCCGCAAAGTATGCAGCAATTATTTTATGGGCCAGGCCAGCCATCAATCGGTATGGGGCATTTTGTTAATATCCGGCTTAAAAATTTCAATATAGTTTCGTCAAAATCGATGGATGGAGGCGAATACAAGATGTTGGAGCGGTCCGCACACAAGTTTACAGGGATGTGAGCATAGTTAATTGCTTTTTCCCTAAAAGTGAGCTATGACAAAAGGGGAGTTTTGAATATATATATTTCAACAACAAGACAGTGAACGCTCTGAGAAGGCTAATAACTAAAGCTTTGAAATCACCAAATACACTGACTAAAAGTATGCAACGATATATAATTAGACTCTTAGGATTCAGCATTTTACAGCATTCTTTTAGGCTTTCATTAATTGATTTCCCCTATCGAGTGCGCACTGTGACTGTCCCCAAGGAACTT
>VNKF01001531.1:0-12297 GCA_008044355.1 Drosophila lacteicornis | reverse complement strand
CCCTTGCCCCGCTTGGTTGCCAAGCGGCTGCTGCCCTCGGNCAGTGACCACAAGGCAAAGGAATGCCGAGGTCGCATGTGTTTTAAATGTGACAAAAAACAGAATACATTTCTGCATCTTGAAACCACATCAGTTCCAGCAACCGAGCAACAATCGCTTACTGTAGGTGCAGCAAGAAACAAAAGTTACAACCTACTCGCCACCGTCAAAGTGCCAGTAAAAGCAAGCAATGGTCAGATTGCGACCTTCAGAGCTCTGCGTGATTCAGGATCACAAATAAATTTGGTTTCTGAACGAATGGCTTTAATGCTATCGCTAAAACTCCACGGTACTTCACTACGTATCGAGGGAATTGGAGGCAATCCAAAAACTAGTAGAGCCAGAGTAAATGTTCTGATGAAATCAATGCATAATGACTTTACTTAACAAATTGAAGCTTTTGTGTTACCACACATCATAGCTGATCAACCGGCCCACCAGTTAAATTCTACAAATCTGCAAATCCCATGCAACATTGCCCTAGCCGATCCAAACTTCAATAAGCCAGGAAAGATTAACATGCTTATCGGAGCCGAGCACTACTATTCGTTGCTACTACCGAACCAGACTCTATTAAAGCCAGGAGGCCCAATTCTTCAAAATACGAAACTTGGATGGATTGTCGCCGGAAAGGTTTCTACGGAGCACAACTGAAGCCACAGCCACAGATGAAGAAATTGATACGTTGTTGGAACGTTTCTGGACTCTAGAAACTCTATAAACTGAAGAAAAGCATCAATCACCGATAGAGGCTCACTGCGTAAAACATTTCGTAGAAAGTCTCAAAGTTGCCGCAGATGGAAAATTCATTGTAAAACTCCCATTTTTTGAGCATTCTTCAGCCCTGGGGGCATCACAAAAAACTGCAACAAACAGATTCCTGGCACTGGAGCGGAGAATTTCACCTGAAATCTGGAAAGGGTACGTGGACTTTGTGACGGTCTGGTGGGGCTGAGATAGTTCAGCGTGGGCCAGGACTCGTCCCAAGAATTTATTTGGGTCAGGTGTGGTGGCTGAAAGAGATTCCGACCCGGTCCCAGATGATAACACTAGAGAATTATGCCGTAAATGTATATCTTAGGTTTGTTTATTAACGTATTAGGTACAGAGATGGAAAGAATCACGCAGGAACAGTGAGACGGGATGCCGGGTGTGGGGTCGTCGTCCGGGTTCCGTCAAGGCCGGTGCCGGAGTACGGGCGTTGTCGTGGCTTCGCTGCCGGGGTTGGACCTGACCCGGTGATTGGGCGTTTCCTGTGGGCGAGATAGAGAGAGTTGGACCCGCAAATTTACCCTGAATGTTGCCCCGAAAGTTTGCTTCAGAGAACTAGTGCTGACGGCGGCTCGCTTTTCTTTGCAGCAGAGGGCGTTTTGGAGACTCTGAAGTCTCCCAGTTGCGAGAGGTTTTGGAGATTCTAAAATCTACTCGTTGCGAGAGGTTCGTGGAGATTCTGAAATCTACCAGTTGCGAGAGGTTTGTGGAGGCTTTTAAAGTCGACCAAGTGCGAGAAGTTTGTGGAGACTTTTAAAGTCTACCAAGTGCGAGAAGTCTATGGAGATCCTGGAATCTACCAGTGGTGAGAAGTTGGCGGAGACTTTTAAAGTCTACCAAGTGCGAGAAGTTTGTGGAGATCCTAAAATCTACCAGTTGTGAGAAGTTTGTGGAGATTCTAAAATCTACCAGTGGCGAGAAGTGCGGATCGGCGGGCCGAACTGGGCTAGCGGAGACTCTTAATTCTTCCAGGCGAATCGGTAGACCGATTCGTGAGCGGTGGAGACGCTGACGTCTACCAGAGGAGGGTCGGGGAAAATACTACCGGAAATAACTAACTAAGTACAATGTATTGGTGTGCACTAAATCCGTAGATCCGGTCCCCAAAACGGCTCTTGGCACTGACTTCTGGATGTGGGCTACTAAACGTAGGCTTACATCACCAGATCGCTGTCGGTAGCTGAGTGCCTTCCCACTGGATGTGTTCCGCTTTATATAGGAATCCGGGGAGGTCTAGTGTGACCGCCGCACGTGCGGGATTAGCCCTTTTTAATGTGACCAAAGCCCCTCGGCCCAGTGTGACACTTTGCTCTCGATCATTGGCGCGCGCGCGCCGTTATTCAAATTTGAATTTGAATGTTTGGAACCGTTTATTATTTTCTGTTTAGTTCTTATTGATTGGGTTTATGTTTTTAATTTACATTCTCCCTATGTGCGCGCCTGCGCGTCACAACTTTATGGAGGAGTATGAAAGTCTCGGACATATGAAACAAGTGCATCCCTTAAACATACCCGAGGATCACTATTTTCTCCAACATCACTGTGTGCATAAACCTGAAAGCAGCACAACAAAACTACGGGTAGTATTTGATGCTTCCTGCTAAACCACAAGCAATAAATCTTTGAATGATATATTGCATGCTGGACCCACTGTCCAGAGCGAGCTATTTGCAATATTGCTACGCTTCCCCACTCACAAAACGTGTTCACAGCAGACATAGAGAAAATGTACCGACCCTTGCAACTTTGCTGGCCATGCTACTTATCCTCCCACTAGCAATGGGACCCCCAATAACTGTGACTCAGTTTACAAATCAACCCTGAATATTCTACGAACGAATCTGTACTTCCAGAATGGCAGTTTCAGAATAGACCATTATTGTGTACTACGATTTAAAACCATATTGGACCGATATGAGAAAATTATCCGACGGGATTACTGAACTCAAACATGTAGTGATCAACTAAGGTTCGAAGGAACCCTAGGACATTATTCAGTATGCTGAACGTAGAGGTCGTGCACTACTAGCGATGCTCTGCGCTATGCTCGTCGGAATTGGCGTGGGTTGTTTCCACTCCAGCTATACCTTCACATAAATCAAACAAAAAAATTAAGTGCACTGGCTGTAATTACTAAATAAAATACGAATCAAAAATTGTAACGGGCCGTACCCACGTACGCGGTTATATAGGAATGAGTAGAGCGTCGACTAATCACTGGCTAGGGTAACTTTGATGTTATTTGTTCCCTATTCTGTACCCACCCTTCCTTGGTAACATTGGTATCGCTTATTAGTTACCCCTTATCTGCCTACAAACTCCTTTTTACCCTGATCTCAACATGTTGCAGGTCTGGCGACGATCCATAAAGAAAATGTTCAAACTATCATTTTTCTTTCTTTTCCATAAACTTCATATTTTTCATTTATTCTAAATGTAAGGGGGTTTTGTTCTTATTATCAATTGTTCCAATTATAAATCCACTACTTTTTACGTTCTAGTTATCATTTCCTATTGTTCCTAATTTTTATCCGTAACCTTATTTTTAGTTTTCATAATCTTTCTTTATCCCATCTATAGAGACCGATAAATTTTAATTGTTATTGTTATATTTTTATATTTTTAATAACTTTGTTTCTTAGTTTTCATATTTCAATCTGTCTTATTCTTTATTAGATATTGCCAAAATATTTGGGTTAATTACATTACTAATTACTACATTATTTATCTATACCTATATACAATCAAAGAAAATCAAAAGGGGATTCCTACAGTGGCCTTTAGCTGAATTTGCATCAAAAATTAACTTGATCTGAACATACTATATGAACACTTTTCATTCGTTATTATGGTTTTACTTACGACCATTATTTATACGCCGGAAAATCCATCGAAGCATTCTCTGGGCCCATCGAAGTATCAGTTGGTTCCTTCAGAAGAAATGTAAACAATCATACGAATGTATGTATGTGTGACGTTATCACACGTTAATTCGATGCAACTACCGCTTATACATTCGTGACCCACCTATTAGCACTAAATTTCGGCTGGCAACGCCGCACGCTCTTTTTCTCCATCCAGTTAACTGCCTCCCATGCCTTAGGCGAACTACATGACCGGGTATGTTGGCTGAGCTTGAATCTGATCACGTGTTGATGTGGGCAACTCCGTTAATTCGGTGCCTCCTTCCTTCTCGCTCCAACTTGTATGAGACGGCTTGCTGGCCGAAGCAGAAAACGATTCGCATGCCGTTCGCAGTGCAGAGGGGTTGATCTTGTTCTTCTCCTTCTGCCTGCTGATGCACTAGTCGCCGCACGGGCGTTGCGTCACCCACTCTTTGCAATGTCCCGCCGACTCTTTGCAGGTACACGTAGTTGACTGGGCGTGTGGTTTCGCACCAGCTAGCGGTATTGGCTGCAAAGCTGCTGTTGCAGCTACTATTGTACTGCTGAGAGAACGGCTCGCTAAAAGGGTTCTGTGAATATATACTGACATTAGCCGATCGCGTACTTTATGCGGCTTAAGTTTACTGTATTCACCTTAGATTTCTTGTTCACTTTACTAAATATTAAGCTAAAACACTGGCTTCAGGTTGATTAAATTGTCGTACTTCACGTTGTCTAGTGCCTACTATCTTTCCACGTGTTTTTAAGAAACTCTTGATAGCTCACAATTTGGCTCGCGTCTTATAGCTGCTACGGTTCAAAATCAAGTGAGTGAGCATAGCTCAGAATTTTTCCTCTTGGGTCGCCTGTTTCCAGTGGGAAGCGCAGCCTGATATTCGCTGATATTTGGCTGAGGCTGTGCTCGTTGTGTGAGCGGGAAGGCCGGTGTGCGTTGAGAGGGAGAGAGGCTGGCTCTGAATTTCGGGAATTCTGCCACCGCTCACGGGAAAGATGGTACAAAGAAATATCTTAACCCTTTATGCTTTTGGGTATTAATTGAACCCTAGAAACAAAAGTGTTCAGTGGTGCGAAACGCAAATGCCTGGAACTCTATATTTGAGCATTTTCGACATTTATATGACGAGTTACAAGCGGGAAATGATCTGATTAACCATTCCCGACAGCGCAGATCACCACTTGATATAGTCGGAAACGTGACGCACTCAATATTTGGCGTGCTTCAACTATGCAGAAGGAATGACCAAAGTCATAAACGAAGTCAAATCCAACGATGATGTGCTTATGATGCTGCTCAAGAATCAAACGTCTGTTCTTGATTCTACTATAAATGTAGTGAGAAAGAGCAATTCAGCCAACAACAAACGAATCAGAACGCTAGAACAACAACTAGCAACGATCACCAGAGAGAGACGCAAATACGAAGGCGACTATCTACAGCAAGCATTCATGATCCTACTAGCCGAGCTAACTCTGCTGGCGATGGGGATGCAGCGGATGCAAAATGAGATAGCTAGCGTCCTTACTGATGTTCGCAACCGAACCATAAGTCCCATGCAAGTATCTCCTCAGCAACTAAGAGATCAACTAGATCAAATTCGGGATCATCTTTTGCCAGAAATGGTACCGGTATCACCGGAAAATGCTATCCAGCTCTACCGAATCATGCACACTGAAGGACAACAACTACCGATCATGTAATCTTCAAGATTACACTACCTCTGGTATCCACTGCGCAGCAGGAAGTCTTCAGCATCGTCGCTATCCCGGCGTGGAAGGGAGGAAGCTGGCATAGATTCAACATCAAGACACATATCATAGCCGTCAATGCCCATAGAGATCAATTCATGACTGAAGACGAGTTTGAGTTATGTCTAAAAGTGCCAAACGACGAGCACATATGCTTCAATCATCAAGCTACGTTTAGCGCGGATAATCAGTGTAAATTTCAATAATTTAACAACAAGACTGAAACACTATGTGAGATTGTTCAATCAAAATCCGATCTGATTTGGAAAAAAACGCATCAGCGGAACAAATGGATGTTTGTGACACACAGTCCCATAGAGCTTCAAGCGGTGTGCAAGGAAACACCGTCCACCGTCTCAAAAATTAATGTTAGCGCATTCAGCACTACGATCAGCGAAACGAAATCAACATTAGTTCGCTTCGGCAATATTACCAATTTTGGCGTAGAAGAAACATCAGAGCCAGCTCAAGAAACTACAACCCGAGTTTCCGAACTAGATGATATAGATGACCTACAACAAAGGCTGGCCAAACTGAAGGATACAACATGGAAAAATCATTTCGACACTGTCCAGTATCATTAAGTAGCTGCTTATGTGGTCTTAGCAATATCAATTATAGTGATCTTTGCATATATTCTACGACGGCAATACAGCAAATGGAAGCCACGACGACGCACTTCCAAACATCACGAAAACGCTGAGCAGTCATTACCGGAACCTACCCCACGCCGTTTTGCGTTCAACATTAGCGATGGTTGAACACCTGTTCAACGGCCGGGAGAATGTTCAGTCTCAGCAATATGTATATGCGATAACAAAAAGGTAGCAATTATCAGGTCAAGCACGAATCCATATTCTGCTTACAAGAAGAAGTCGAGCTGGGCAACGTTCCATTTCTGCATAGATCATAAAACACAGTCACCCACATTTCTCTTTACACACAATTTCGTTGACATAAGCAAATTCTTTATACTTTGTTTAGCTATAAATACCGTTAAGTTTCCTCAATAAAATCAGTAATTGTTTTGACCACAACGCGAGCTTTACTCATTCGGCTGCATTCAACAGAGGCTGTCGTAGAGTCTTCAGACCCTCATGTGCACCATCTATAGTCCAACTGGTTCATGTTCTAGTTGCGGCGACACAAAGCAGTCAGTTTATGTACTGTATGCCAGGCACCTAAGCCCACATTAACACCATGTAACTATAATATTTGGTTCGACATAATTAATTTGGGTAGTTAATAGCGTTTTTGTGTACCTGCAACTAGTATCTGTTTGATTAACAAGACCTAATAGACATGTGTTGGTAACAGGTTTTTTTGTTTCTTTGTTATACAAACTGTTTCTGTATACGTAATATTTGTTTTGGGTGTTATCTTGTAATATTTTTTTATTTTCATCTGGATAAGGTAATATTTCGTATACGGGAAGCTTATTTATTTCTCTGGGTATATGGGATATAATTAAAATTTCGTTTGAATCTGACCTAAGCCAAGTTGAGGTTTTATGTTCAGAAGTATCTCAGAGTTAATGTGTGTCAAGTAGTCGTGTTTTAATAACTTTGGATTGAATATTCCTAATCTTGCTCACTGCATTCCCATTTCCAGGTCTTCAATGTATTCTGCGAAATGTTCTAAACTAAGAACCAATAATTCGAGATGCTTGTTTATTATATCGATGCCTTTGTTAACTGTATCGATTATATTATTTAGTTCATTTACCTGTACACTGTTTTGAGCTATTACATTGATTATTTCTTCTAATTCTTCTTTATCGTAATAATCTAATGTTCCAAAAAGATATTTGTAAGCTATTCCTACAAAATTAGCTAATCCTCTTTTGTTTCTTATAACAATTTATAACCCATTCATTTATCTTTGTAGTTTTTTCGTTAAATATTTAATCTGCATTATATCCTTAAATCCAAAAGCTTGTGATACCAAGTTCTTATAAGTTTCTTCCGTTTTTGTAACATTAATTGTGAGGCAATGGTATTCAAAAATATCTGGGATGTTGATTGTGTCGGTCATAAATAACAAATAGACATTGTATGATTTTATATTTTATTTCTATAAATTGGTTGTTACCCACTGGCATCATTATTATTAACGTTGATGTCAGAAAGATGAAAGTCAAAGCGCTGGGTATTCATCTGGGTCCTCCTGCAAATATTTTCTTTAATTAACTTTCTCTTGTCTCTGGAAGTTTGTTATGTATTGTTTTATTTTTGAACCTCTGTTAGTTTCCTAAAAATAATCATTATCTATTTGTTCTATATTTCCTGTCTTTGTATAAGGATTGTGTAATTTCCCGTGAATTATTGGAGCCTTTCTAAATTTGGTCTTTACCTCAAAATGTTGTCGTTTTTTATTAAGTTGTTCTATCTTAGCTCCTTTTATAATTTGGTTATTATATGCGGGGGTACCTGCATAAATAAAATATCAGCTGGTGTTTTACCTGTTGCATTGTGTTTTATTTTATGATTGTAAGTATACAGTATTACTTCTATTTTCATAAGTTTATTTTCCGTATTGTCGCTGGTCTCGATTACACGTATTTTTTCGTTAATTGTTTTGTGTAATCTTTCTACATCTGATACTCCATTTTTACTTGTTGTTATCTGAATATTTACGTCTTCTGTGTCCAAGCCCTATACTCATTAAAGCACTATCCCTATCTGTTTCTGGTTCTGGGTTTTCCCATTGAATTAAATATTCGTAAAAGTCCTCTTATAACTTCCATCCAGTCCTTTCCGTTTAATTCAATCGCGCTTCCAAATTTTGAGTATAAATCAATACAAGTTAGGTAATTTTGATTTTTGATCGTGTAAATATCTGCAACGTAAATTTCCCTACAAAATTCTGTTTCTGGAGTTGTTTTTAATAAAAGCGATGTTTTTCTATGGTCGGTTTTTGCTTGGTTACAAACATTACACTCATTAATTAAATTCTAGTAGTCGGGATAATAATAGGTTTCTTTAAAGAGCCTTACCATTTTTCAATTCCTGGGTGCAATAGTTTTTCGTGGTTGCTAACAATAATTTCTTTAAATTCAGCGTAATTTTTTTGTTGTTGTTGAGTTTATGACCTGTTTAAAGGCTTGTTGAATGATTTCAAAATCAGAGTCGTGTTCGATGTAAAGTGCACTTGACTTGGTACAAAAGCGTTTTATTAATATTTGCTTAGCTTTTTCGATTATTAATTCATGAAACATGATTTTAAATTTGACTTTCTTAAAATAATTTTCACTTTCATCACCTTCTGTATTGCTTCGAATCATTTCTACCTGTCTTGCGAAATGATTGATTGGTTTTTCAGTAATTGTTATTAAATTTTCATTATCTTCTTCAGCGCTATGTGCTGTTGCTTTGTTACTGTCATAGTATACTTCGTTAATTTTGATTCTTGACAATGCGTAGCCGATGATTTTGCCTTCATTCTAAATATTTCATTTCGAAGTCATATTCCCCTAACCTTAACTTCCATCTTTGCAGTTTCATATTAGGTTCTTTGATATTATTTAGCCAGACTAACGGCTTATGGTCACTTAATATCTCAAATCTTCTTCCGAATAAATAGGGTCTTAAGGTTTTTGTCGCCCATACTATACCTAATAATTATTTTTAAATTGTACTATAGTTTTCTTCATGTGCATTTAGAGTCCTACTAATGTTACTGATTGGTTTGTTATCCTGAGAAAGAAGTCCTCCTAATGCAAAATTGCTAGCATCAGTAGTTAATTGAAACTTTTTTCAAAATCTGGACAAATCAGTATGGGATCGTTTATGATAAGTTGTTTTAATTTATTGAATGCTGCAATAAATGTATCATCTTTGAATGTCACTTTAGAACCAGCTTTTAAACATTTAATTAATGGCTTTGAAATGTCTGCGAAGTTTGGAATGAATTTTCTGTAATAACCAAAGACCAAGAAATTATTTTATTTCTTTTTGAGTTTTGGGAATTGGAAATTTATTGATTGCCTTGACCTTTTCTGGATTTGGCATTACACCGTTTGGTCCAACTATGTGTCCCAAAAATTCTGTTTCTTTTATCAAAAATTCACATTTGTCTAATTGTAATTTTAGATTAGCGTTTTTAAGTTTTTCAAAATCGATTTTTAATGAAGTAAGGTATTCGTCAAGAGACGTAGAGAAAACAATTATATCGTCCAAGTATACAAGGCAATGCTTGTTTATTAATTCACGAAGGACATTGTTCATGCATCTCTGAAAAGTTGCAGGTGCATTTTTTAATCCAAATGGTATTCGTGTGTCCGAACTTTGTGGAAAACGCTGTTTTGTTTATGGAATTTTGGTCCATTTCGATCTGGTGGAAACCTTTAGCCAAATCAATGGTAGTAAAATATTGACACCGTCCTAGCTTGCCTACTATTTCGTCCATATTGGGAATGGGAAATTTATCACTAATAGTGATCTCATTTAAGCCCCTATAGTCTACTACAAGTCTAAATTTTTGTTTACCTGAAGCATCTTGCGTTTTTGGTACTATCCACAATGGACAATGCAATAAGGTGATTGGCTGTGCCTAATTATTCCTAGCTTTAACATATGCTGTATTTGATACTCAACTTCTTTTTCAAATGAAAATGGATACCCATACGGTTTCTTATAAATTGGATTTTCATGATGAGTTTTTATTTCATGCTTAACAACATTTGAAAAGGTCAAATTTTCACCATCACGATATTGAATGCATTTATATTGGTTAATTAATTTTAATAATTTAAATTTTCCTTCTTCATTTAAGTGTTCTAAACGATAATTTTTTCCCTCTGCTAATTCATTTTGAACAGCATAATTTATTTCATCACTAGAATTTTTTGATTTAAGCAATGCCTCTACATCATTTATTTGTGTTGGATTTTTCAAACTAATGTTTTTGTGTAAAAATGCGCCCACTAATAGTAGTGCGATTATTTAAATAATCAATATTTGCCTGGTTTGCCTCAAGTAACTTTGGTCCTAGTAGTATGTCATAATTGGAAGAAAAGTCGTGAGTATAAAATATTTGTTCCTGAGTAAATAAACTATTAAGTGCCACTTTTACAAATTCATTTAGTTCATAATGACCTGTCATAGTGCGTATAATTGTCGGATCTTTATGTATACTCCCGTTAAGAAAATTCTTTGTCATTAAGTTAATTGATCAACCGGTATCGACGAGGCAACGATAATTATGATTATTTATAGTTATTTCTATGTATGTAATTGGTCCGAGGCTTGCATTGCAAAATCTTCATTTTCATCATAAACATCTTCTTTGTACTCTTTATTTTGTTAAAAATTTTCGTCTACTTGCATTCTTGATTGTCCACTTTTACTTTCTCTGACTCTCTTTTGTTGTTGGTTGGGTACTGAGCCCGATCGTCTACTTGGCTGTTGGCTTTGATTCATTGTATTATTTTGCTGTCCCTGAATTAAATTTCTTCAAAACTCTTTGTAGTTATCCATCTAGATATCCATCTACCCTAGGAACCTTTGTCATATTCAAATGTTGGAATATTCCGATTCTGGGACAAAAGCTGATTTAAGTTTTGCTCTGTGAATGGGTTGGGTGCCACACCAATTTCTGGTTGCCCTTGAGATGGTGGTTGTTGGGCCATTTTATTTTGTTTAATTAAATTCCACTCAACTTATCACTGACCGAATTGGATTTATTCAGTAGTCGATTGAAATTTAATTTATTTTTTTTTTTTTCAGTGCCGTTAATTTGCACTTATGTTCTTTTGACGATCTGTTAAATGCACTTCCGAGCTAGTCGATTTAATTGCTTACTTGTGGGCAATTCCACGTGCTGATCTGGATATCCAAGTAGTTTAGAAATATCCTTTTAACTGATCAGTAAGCTCCCTTTTTTTCGCAAGGATATTTGTTAAAGAGAACCTACCGACTGCGCCATTTAAATAAGTCGTTCTTGGCCCGAATAAAAAATCTTCCTGATTGTTATTCTTTATTAGAACGCTGGAAAAAGACTGACTGTATGTTACAGAATTGGTTAGCATGAAACCTCGGTTTGCGTCTTAGAATTTACTGTTAGTGCATTAGGGGACGCAACCGCATGTGGATGATGTGTTCGTCACTTCTTTGTTTATGTTTACATATTTCGGTCTTATTAGATTTTGCGCTCATATTGGGTTTTCACGTTTTTATAAAAAAAAAAAAAAAATGAAAAAAAAAGTTTTTATTGAATTACTTCATTGTTGACGTTCGGACTTAATCAATTTTCTTTGTTTGTTTGCATTGCGGGATCTCAAGCTTCTGTAACGTTTTTTAATCAAAGCCGAAATTGTTTGTTTGTAAAAGGTTTCGTTCTTTGAACTGGTGGACGTTGAGAAATCGCAGTGCAGATACGTCACTATAAATATATAAATTAATTATAAGTCCTTTTGCCAATGAGACCAATGAGAAGACTTTGGTTGAGCGGCGATGACCGGTTCGGTTTATTCTCCCTAATCAACTAAAAACTAAGCACATTGATTCTTATAATGATAGCTAGCCCTATGCCTCAAAAGTGCTGACCCGGCTGATTGCGCAAGCAGTGCAATGCCCGCTGATTGCGCTGACCGCTAATCGAATTGGCCAACGTCGTTGTGACACATCGGCAGGTGTCGTTGGCCTTGCATTTAATGGCCTCTTATGCATGGCCAGCGTGGGAACCTCCCTGTGGCGGGGAGACCGTGTTAACTTATATATATATATATATATATTTTTTTTAAATTTTGTCTAAGTTATTGGCATGACTTTGATATCTTTTCCGAAGATACTTATCGTGCAACTTGTATATTTTTATACCCTTGCAGAGGGTATTA
>VNKF01001529.1:0-47710 GCA_008044355.1 Drosophila lacteicornis | reverse complement strand
GGTTTTAAGGCATTGGTTACAAAATTCTGAGAACGTTTCATTAACATGGCAATGGATTTATATGTTTTTCCTTCATCTCGGAGTCGTCGAATAAGCTTTCTCTCCTCCGCACTACAGTGACGTCCACGGCCCATCTAATACAATTTGAATGGTTATTAAGTCCCTAGTTAGTTATATTTTCCTAATACCTTACCTTCTGAAACCAAATAATTGTTTTAATAAACAACAGGTTAATGTTTTGCTACATACACCTATTTTATTGACCAGCCGATTTTGCAGTCTTAGCAATAAAACCTCCACAATTTTTCCCAGAAAGCTTATTAATTCCGGGAATTCACCCAATTCGTACAGATATAGTGTGACCATATTAAAAAAGTATCACTTCCTTATAAAATGTTATGTTTATATCGATTTATATCGATATTAAAAAAATAAAAACTTCACACCTATTATATTGTCCATGAGTGTATATATATGCCTGTCGCTGTGTGCGTGCGTAGTATCTGAGTGTTGTTGTTGCCCGCCCCCTACTCTGCCTCCCCCATAACCATCCCACGAATTCCCCGTTGCATCGGTTACGTTACGCGCATTACATTGCGTGTCCCCATGTTTATGCATTATGTTTATGCGGGAGAAGTTACAAAGTTGGAATTTATATTGCAAATTCAAATTCATTTCCATGTGTGCTGCTACTTTAAATTCTCCGAAAACTTCTGCAGATACTTGATACTTCAGGAATAACTAGTTTAGTTTGCTTGACTTTCCTGTTAAAATATGCAATATACATATGTGATAATATGCAATACTGAATAACCTTTATTTAACATTAATTTAGAGTGTTTTTTTTAACCATGATTCACATCTTGTGATTCATAAGCGTAAATTATTTTTCAATAAATCTTTAAGAACCAACTTTAGAACTCAACTAAATAAAGGTAAACTCACTTTTATCTTGATAAACTTGCAAATTAGATTTATTTATGATAAGACATTGTATATTTTAAATTTAATAATTTAAACGGGTTTATAAAGTATATTTACATATACTTAAACCAATAGTGTTGTGTAACTGACCTGACTTTGTCAAATTTTTATAAAGTCGTTAGAAAATCTAGTTTTGGAAGTCTTCTTTAAATTGAAATGGAGCCAGGGACCAATTCTTTCGAATTAGAAATATTCAAATTATAGAAAACACACACTTGAATTCATTAAATCTTGACTTAAAGTGAAAGTGGGTATAAAAAACATGCTCATTAAAGTTATTAAGCGTAACATGGATAAGAAATCGCTCTTTGGGGTTAGCTTTGCTTAAGCGTCCACAAAAATGTTGCTCATTTTTATAGCTCTTATATAAATCATTTAATGAATCCTGAATTTAAGAAATATTTAGATTCCGACTGAGGTTCACTCATATACCCGTACCCAGCACCCGCACCCACCCAATACCCCATATATATTCATGTGTGCCCATTGTGTCCAGCTATGTGAACCACACCCATTACATCCAGCACGACACCCCCCACAGACCCAACAGAGCCACAGTCCCTCAACGGGTCGTCGTCCCTAATGGCCGTCCGTCAGCTCTGCCTGATAAGAGCCAACATATTTGCGTCGTTCCACACGTGCCGGCCAAGAGGCCTTTGGTTTTCGGGCCTTCATTTGGGCCCAGAGACGTGACGGCGACCTCGGGCTACGGGCTACGGGCTTACGGCTCCAGTTTTTTAGACACCAACTCTAGGTTCGATACGTTCCGCGTTAAATAATTGCCTAAATGCAATTCCCATACACGCAAATTCGTGAGTTTTCTTTTTTCTTTTTCGGTAATAACAACCATTCTGAATCGGCGGCAAGGTGAAGGTCAGGGGTGATTAATCGCTGTGACTTTTCCGCATAAAGCCGCATGAATTGTGACCAAGTGTAGGTACCCTTAGGATTTGTGTTTACTTCTTTAACTACGCACAACAAATGACGAAGAAAAGTTACAACTCTGCGTAGAAATATTGAATCACTTTGCTTCCTTTGAGATAGCGTTCGTCAGAATGATATGATACTGATATAAAGTGGACTGAATAAATTGAGATTGGGTGCTTTGTCTATCATGAAACCAAGTAGGTTTAATTTAGATTTTAAAAGCATTTTACATAAATCTAGGAGGCCTTGGGTTCCAATCCTAGAGCTATTCCCAACTGAAAAACCTTTAAGAATTTAATAGTTATTCGAATAAGCATCGATATGAAGGCAATTAATTTTTCTGTGGAACTTTTCTTTTACTTCTATTATGTTTTTTTCTTTTTAGCCAATTTCCAAATTTAATTTACCTTTACTAACGCTTTCCTATGATCATCACTAACTATGTTTTCATTTTGCAGAAAAACGCACAAAAAAAGTTCGGGCCAAAGCTGAACCTGGCTTGTATTGGAGGTTCCGAGGAGAATTGTAGACACATTCGTGCCGCCGCAAGAACCCTTCCGATGTCCAATAAAATCAACCCGAAACGCCGCGAACCGTCAGCAGCAGCAGCAGCAGCAGGAGCCGCCACGGGAGTGGCCACCAATACGAGCAGCTCGACTGGATCCTCCAGTGCCGGCAACACGTCCTCGGCCAACACATCCTCATCGTCCAGCTCGTCGCTGTCGTCCGCAGGCGGCGGTGATGCGGGCATGTCCGCCGATCTGACCTCGCTGTTCGAATGCCCCGTCTGCTTTGACTATGTACTGCCGCCGATCCTGCAGTGCTCCAGCGGGCATCTGGTGTGCGTCTCCTGCCGCTCCAAGCTCACCTGCTGCCCCACCTGTCGCGGCCCCCTGGCGAATATCCGTAATCTGGCGATGGAAAAGGTCGCCTCGAACGTCAAGTTTCCGTGCAAGCACTCCGGCTACGGGTGCACCGCCTCGCTGGTGTACACCGAGAAGACGGAGCACGAGGAGACGTGCGAGTGCCGGCCCTACCTGTGTCCTTGTCCGGGCGCCAGCTGCAAGTGGCAAGGCCCGCTGGACCTAGTCATGCAGCATCTGATGATGTCGCACAAGAGCATCACGACGCTGCAGGGCGAGGACATAGTGTTCCTGGCCACCGACATCAACCTGCCCGGCGCCGTCGACTGGGTGATGATGCAGTCCTGCTTCGGCCATCACTTTATGCTCGTGCTGGAGAAGCAGGAGAAGTACGACGGCCACCAGCAGTTCTTTGCCATTGTCCAGCTAATTGGATCGCGCAAGGAGGCGGAGAACTTTGTGTATCGCCTGGAGCTCAACGGCAACCGGCGCCGGCTCACCTGGGAGGCCATGCCGCGCTCGATCCACGAGGGCGTGGCCTCGGCGATTCACAACTCGGACTGCCTGGTGTTCGACACGTCGATTGCGCAACTATTTGCCGACAACGGCAATCTGGGCATTAACGTGACCATATCCCTGGTCTAAGCGCACTGTCAATTCGCCGAGTTCTTCATTCATTTTGTTTTACTTTTCCGCTACATATACATTATATACATACATATATAGTTTATAGCCCGCTGTTCTGTACGTTTAACTCTTTGAAAGGATGTGAGAAGGGAGTTACAGAGAGGGACTAAGGAGAGAGTTGTGCAGAGTTGTTTTATAAAAATGATTCTCCAAATAATTAGCCACATCCAACATGCATATGTATATATATCTATGGAAATATCAGGACTGTTCCGTTTTGTCAGATTCGTCTAGAAGTCGCAGAAAGCTTGGCCAGCAGGTTAACTAAAACCGAACAAAAATCTGGGCTTAGAAGGCGAATTTTAAACATTTGATATACATTTAATTCACGAAGCAATGATACTCGTGCTCAGTTCGCTAAACCTGGCAAGGATAATTCTAGGATAAGTCAACCGTTAGAATATATATTCTATTTGATGGGTTTAGTTCAAATTGCAATTTGCGAACTGCGAACTGTTTATAAAATAGGAACAGGGCCTGTATGTTTTTTTTGTATGTCTAAACGGTTCGATTGGTATTCTAGATGTAGGACTTGATTTTTTAGTTATCATACCCACACACTCTATACCAGGGGTCCGCACCACTACAGTCAAATGCCAACATTGCATTTGTATGAGTGAACATCGAACACTCTATGGTTAGATATGAGAAAATAAACAGCTAAAATATATTGTTATATGGCAACAAAATTAGATATAACCTAAAAACTAGCTATTTAAAGCTAAAAAAAGCTAACTTTAGACACATAATTACAATTAGTCTTCACTGATTCTTCTGTTCTCTTTTGTGCATACTATGCGTGAGCGGCAGCGACGCCGACTGAGAAAAATCCTATCCCGCGGGATAGGGCCGTGCGGACCCCTGCTCTATACTATACTTGAATGTTTCAGTGTGTTTTTTTGTAAGCTCCCTGGGTTTCATTATGCTTTAGTTTAATTTAGTTTGTAAGCGCACCTGGAGCAGAGCTGCCTGCGAGTGCACTCTGGACACACACACTACCCTCCACTCCACTGCAGACCAGAAACAAGCAACAAGAAACACGAGAACACGAGAAGGTCGTCCGTTACCACTCACTCATCACACTCGAACATGTCTAGTTTAGTTAATGTAAATTATTTTATACAATAATTGTAAATGGTAATAAGCGAACGAATTAACAAACACAACACAAAACAAACATAAACAATAACAGGATAAATACAAGCAAAAAATTCAACAAAGATAGAGTAATCTTTGTAATAACTCGAGAGTTGTTTTGTTCATGCCAAAACCATCTTTACACGAAATGTTAAAATAACAAAAAGAAGGACATATTTCTTTTGCAATGCTAAAAAGACAGCTAACCCTTGCCCTCCTCTATCCCCAAACCCCATACCCGGAATAGTAAACAAAGCAATGTTAATGTTTAAATTTCCAACCTAGTTTAGGCGATCTCCCCCCCACGGTCCGGCTCATGTCTTTGGTTTTCATTTCCAAACGTTCGTTCGATAATAAAGAAAAACGGTAGATAAATGATTTTAAGCATCATCTGCACCGTAATTAGCTTTTAATGCGACGATTTATCGCGCCTCTACCATACGAGATCACTTACACAGACACAAAACTACAAAAGTGAAATAAACGTGATTAGTAAAAGTAAAGAAAAGTGTGTTTTGTTTCTTCATTAAACTGGGAAATTGAGGAATTAAGTAATTATAAGTCGGAGGGGAAAGCGACATACATATATATTTGAGGTTTATCGGGTATTAAGTGATTAATCTAAATAAAAAACAGAATACGTAGAGAAATATAGAGGGGAATGCATCCTTTGGCAAAGTTTATGCAAAAAGTGCACCTTAAATTCCAAAGTTCTTATTTAGTGACACTCTAGTGAAGTTCATATCAAAACTATACGACACAAAGAAAACACCGCGTGCTCAGAGTTAGAAGAATCCTCTGGTCCTGTGTAAGTTATTTCAAGACAATATTGCAGAGCTTAAAACTATGTATTATCTTAAGAAATGAACTATTTATTATTATGTAAATGGTCAATGAGAACAGGGTAAAATGTTACCAGAAAGACTTATCAAAATTTAGTGACTAGTGCATACATTTATAAGGAAATCATTGTAGCACCAGGTAATAGTAAAAATCTCAATTTTCTAAACAAAAAAATAGATCACTTTACCTGAGAATTCTTTGAATAGTTTGTTTCGTACCAAGTAAGTTCAGCTTATTCATTTATTTCGTAAAGTCTAAAGCAGTCAGTCTATATTTTTTCAGTCCTGAGTCTTTTAGAATCGGTTTTAGCCAGAATAAAAATTTTAAGTGAAAAAACTAGCCCTAAAATTTCTGTTGCCAGTTCGATCTCTCTTTTATTTTGTAAGCATAAATTCTAGTTCCCTCCGTTTACTCCGTTTCGTACTCAAGATGCCTTTGGAGAACAAACAAAACCGCGGTGAAAATCCGGCAGCCCCCGCAATAGCACCAGCAGCAGCCCCAGCCTCTGGAAGCGATGGTGCCCCAAGGACTTCCTCTGCTGAGGGTGGTCAGTTGGTTCCAGCTTTGCAGGCAGCCGTGCCAGCCCAGGAGGGCGGCGTCTCCAGCGACTTCCTGGTGTCGATGCTTGAGTGCCCCGTGTGCTTCGGCTACATGATGCCCCCCATCATGCAGTGTCCGCGGGGCCACTTGATCTGTCAGCCCTGCCGCCAGATGGTGACTCTCTGTCCCGTTTGCCGCGTGAGCCTGACCTGTATCCGCAACCTGGCCATGGAGCAGGTGGCCTCCAAGCTGATCTTCCCCTGCAAGTACTCGCACTTGGGCTGCCGAGCCCGGCTCGCGTATTCCGAGAAGAATCGTCACGAGGAGAGGTGCGAGTGCAGTCTCTATCGCTGCCCCTATCCCGATGACAAGTGCGTCTGGCAGGGACCGATGGACGAGGTGTACCAGCATTTGATTGGCAGCCACGAGAACGTGATCACCATGGAGGGCACGGACATCATTTTCCTGGCCACCAACGTGAACCTGGAGGGCGCCTTGGACTGGACCATGGTGCAGACCTGCTACGGTCGCCATTTCCTGCTCTCCCTCGAGAAGATCAACATGACCGAGGACTTTCAGCAGTTCTACGCCACCTGCCGGATAATCGGGTCAGTGCAGGATGCTGCCCAGTTCACGTACCACATCACGCTGGAGGCCAATAACCGCATCCTGCGCTGGAAGGCCACACCGAAGTCCATTCGCGAGTGCTTCGTCTTTGCCAATTCGGATTACCTAGTGCTCAACAAGACAACTGTCCAGCTGTTTGCAAAGGATGGCGACCTGGCCCTGAACGTGGTCATCAAGAAGTCGCAGGATCCCTGCGAGATGTAGATTGGCTATGGCACCTGATCCCCCCTCCCCGGCTTCAAGTCGCCAGCCATCCATACCGAACCACGAGCATGACGATTGCCCTTTCCCTAAGCCTTGGCCATCTGCATTGGCCACGTACGCCGCCACACCAGGTCAGCCCAGCCCGGTAGTGAGCAGCTGTACCTAGAAGTTGTCGTACCATATCCGTAATAAATTGTACCTCGTGGGGTCTGTCTAGTGTAAAATGGGAGTACGAGTACCACTTTGGGGGGTTATTGTTTAAAAAAGGAATTGATGAGAATACTTGCAACATCGGAAACATGACCTAGAGTTATCAAAGCTGATAATTATAAATGTACAAATAAATTTGGATAGTATTCAGTTAAGTGGTTTTCCGATTGGTAATAAATATCAAAAGTGAGGTATCCATTTCTGACATCAGCCATGGAAAAACAAACCAGTGGGAATTATTTTCCTGAAATATGCACAATTTTCATTTGGAATTCGGGGCTGGTATGAACCTACTACCTACGGGAAAGTATTCGCTTTTGCTCATGTACTGAAACTGTCATTGTACGGAGCAGCGTGAGATCCACAGGTATCCCTGAATCGCACGCTTACCACATACTGAATTCGGATTGTATCCCCAGGTCATCCCTGTTTCACGTAGAATTCGATACAAATTCGTTCACCACAAGAATCAAAGTCCTACCGGGAAGGGTCCCTTGAACCCCCATTAATATTTAATAAAAAATCCTAGATCACCAACTTCGAGTATTAGCTACAACTCCATGATCTATCAATCACTTCAAATACAACACACAAGTTACATAATTTTTTGAGTGTTCTCGGATTATGTCAGAAGCCAACACAATGTGTCTCATTGTGGGTGGTTGCCAACATTTTGCAAACACATATCCAAAGGAGTTCAAGCTCACAGCACATCCCTATTCCGTTGGTGTGCTGCTCATTGGCACCTGCTTCTTTTTTCTGTCTGAAATGTTTTATGTGGTTCCCATAATTTTCGATGCTGGCGGAGTGATGTACAAGCTCTGCTGGCTGCTGGGCGTTTTCATTGTTTACAACATCCTAGGCAACGCGTTGGCCTGTTACCTAACGGACACTTCGGTGAGGACTTTGCCCGAGGAGCGCCGGACTCCGAAGCCGGAAGAGGAGCACCTGTGGAGCTACTGCGATGAGTGCGAAATGAAAGTGCCGGTAATTCAATTTAATTTTATTTTTAAATTTTAATTGAGGAAATGTCCTTTTAATATAGCCCCGAGCCTGGCACTGCAAATGGTGCCAGTGCTGTGCATTGCGGCGGGATCACCACTGCATTTTCACGGCCACTTGCATTGGCCACAACAACTACAGATATTTCTTCTGGCTTATTATCTACTTGGCCCTTGGCACTGGATTGTCCTTGGGCAGCCATATCCTGGCGTGTATTGTAAATAAGGACTATCGGGAGCGATCATTTCTTATTTGGATATTAAGATATCTAACAGAACAGGACCAAGTTGAAAACTCGTGGGAGTTATTGTGGCAGAACTGGCTTTTGTTGCTCACTAACTATGCCTTCGCCTTTCCTCTACTGATGATGGTCTATCAAAGTATGATCTTGGTTTATAATACCACTTTCTATACGGGTTCAGATCTCCAGTACAACCTGGGACTTGAAAGGAACATCGAGCTTTTATTGGGACGGCGCGCCCGCTGGACTTTCCTTTCGCCCTCGATCCGCAGTCCACTGGCCCACGATGGCAGCCGTTGGGAACATAATAAAATTCTTAGAAGCTGGAAAAGTCTTGCAGTCCTTAAACGCAAATTTTAAAATTGTATATTTAAATATAACCAGTGATATACATTAAGATACATTTGTGCATGGTTTTAGTTATCTACAGTCTTGGTTTAAAGTTTACAAGAGAAAGCTTCCTCTTCCATACTTTTCTTGCAATGTACAAGCAAAGCAGCAACAACAGCTTGTAAGTTCCGTTCAGTAGGGAACGACATAGTTTTTTTTTTAGTTCAAACATCCCTTGAACACCCCAATATATTTAAAAAAAAAACACAGATGGCCTAGAATACGAATTCCGAACATTGGCCACTACTCCATAATCTTTAGTCAGTTCATATTGAAAATACAAACAACCTTATTTTTCGAGTAATTTTCGGATATTTCCAAAAGCCAAAACAATGTGTTTTGTAATAAATGTCTGCAAGGCTTTTGCAAACACACATCCGAAGGCGTTCAAACTCATAACTCATCCCTATTCCGTTAGCCTGCTGGTGGTAAGCACCGCGTTCTTTTTTCTGGCTGAAATGTTTTTTGTGGTTCCCGCAATTTTCGACACCGGCGGAGTGATGTACAAGCTCTGCTGGGTGCTGGGCGTCTTCATTGTTTACAACATCCTCGGCAACGCGTTGGCCTGCTATCTAACGGACACCTCGGTGGCGAGCTTGCCCGAGGAGCGCCGGACTCCGAAGCCGGAGGAGAAGGACCTGTGGGTCTACTGCGATGATTGCAAAATGAAAGTGCCGGTAAGCCCATTTTATTTTAAAGTTTTAAACCCGGCATGACTTATTTGATAAATATCCCTTTATTACAGCCCCGAGCCTGGCACTGCAAGTGGTGCAAGTGCTGTGCCCTGCGGCGGGATCACCACTGCATTTTCACGGCCACTTGCATTGGCCACAACAACTACAGATACTTTTTCTGGCTTATTTTCTACTTGACCCTTGGCTCTGGGTTGTCCTTGGGCAGCCATATCCTGGCCTGTATTGTAAATAAGGACTTTTGGGATCGATATCCGTTTTTTGTGATTATTCATTTAAATCATCGGCACTCAGCAGGATATTCCTGGTGGCCGTTTATGTGGCAGAACTGGCTTCTATTCCTCAACAACTATGCCTTCGTTTTTCCCCTCTTAATGTTCACCTACCAAGTGATGATCATCTATAAGAATACCACTTTCTATACGAGTTCAGATTACCGGTACAACCTGGGACTTCGAGGGAATATCAAGCTTCTCTTGGGACGGAACGCCTACTGGACTTTCATCTCGCCCACAATCCGCAGTCCATTGCCCCACGATGGCACCCGTTGGGAGGAGCCGAAGCCACCAAGCATTAGCACTTGTTAAAATTGTTAAATAATTTTACTGTCTTGAAGCTTATTCAAAATTTTAATCTCTGAACGCTGTTGTTGAAATTGTGTATTTTAAATAGAAATTAAACGTGATCCACCGTTAAATAGGGCTATGGGCTCTCTTTCTCACCTGGCACGAATCGATCCCAGAACTGTGTCAGCGGCAGGACGACCCACGGCGTGCAGTACAGCCAGATGATGATGTTCATTACCACCGCCTTGGTAAATGTCATATTCCGATTCATTGGCTTGGTTATTACGTTAAATCGATCGTATCCGATGGCGGCATTTGTCATCCCAGCTCCGATTCCCGAATACGAACCAATGGCCGCGAATATCTGGCACCATGTGTTGCCCAGGGCGAAGCCCCGATGGAAGCTGTTGTAGATGAAGATCGGCGCCTTGAGGCACATGATCAGATCAAAGACTGCTAGGTTCAGGACGAACATATTGGAGGGCGTACGCAGCGACTTGGAGGTGCTGAAGATCCAGATGACCATGCCGTTGCCCAACGTCGAGGCGCAGAAGAGGAAGATGTAGAAGACGCCCAGCATGTAGTGCATGGAGGCGGGCGGCTCCAGCTGCGTCAGCCAGTGCTCCGGAATGTACTGGATCTGATCCGGTGGCACGTTCCAGCCAAGGAACTGCAGCTCTCCGCCGCCGGATGTCCGTGCCTCCGGACGCAGCGGCGGTTCGCTGGCATTGCACAGCGGTTCCATCCCGAAACCGAAACCGATACCGATCCCGATCCCGCTCCCGATACTCAACCCTTCTTACAGAGCGAGCAGAACTGTTGGCATCTGTCGCGTGGCGACATTTATATCGCACTCGCAACGTTGGCCAAATTCAATTAGGCTTTGTGGTTGCGTGTCCGTAAAGACGATTTTCTGTCCACGCGGCTATAACTCGAATCACAGCCCAAAAGGGTGGGTTAAATACATAGTAATGACGCTAAGACCTGAAATGTCAGGGACCAAGTTTAAGGGGACATTGCAGATATTCTAAACTTGTTTGTTTATTGCTTTCTAAACTAAAACTACCAGTAGAAACTGATTTGTCTAAATTGGAACGTCAAGAACATCTTATTTTAAAAATATATATTTCACTGAGGATATGCTATCTTGAAACACAAAAAACGATGATAATTAAGTTATACAAGAACTTAATTCCACCTTAAAGTTCCTGAGTTTTAAAAAGGCTAATTGTACAGGTTCTTTGTGTTTCCATATTTCAATGAAAGATTTATTATTTAATTTGTTAGTTAACCTCTTAGGCCTATTCTTCAATCAATTATTTGATTAATTTAAATATTCACATTGAGACAAATCAGGTTCAGCAAAAGTTAGTTACAATTTAAATTATAGTTTAAGGTTGCCACCTTTTGCTACTGCGCTTATCCGTGTTGCCAGATCGCGGCTAATGGTGGCGCTTCGCGGTGACTGTTACACAAAACTGGTCACAACAAAATTAATCACAGAAAAATGCGAAAATAAACGGAAATAAACAGAAACATGGACGAGGTGGACAAGATTATCATGCACCAGCTGCACCAGGTGGAACCGACCATCGAACCGACGGAGGAACTGGCCGGATTCACGCCGGAACAGGTCGTGCGGGCGGTGTCTAGCTGCCTGGCTGAGATTCGTCCGGATGTCCAGCTTCCCCGGACCCTGCCCGGCGCAGCGATGGCGCAGCGATTCGGAGTGGCCAGCTCCCTGGCCGAGGGATGCAAGGATGCGGGCTACAGGGGCGACATCGGCTACCAGACGTTCCTCTATCCCAATGCCGTCGAGCTACGGCGCCTGCTCATGTTCCTGATTGAGCAGCTGCCACGAGAGCGCCAGGCGACTGAGGACGGCGTAGGGAAGTCGCAGTCGCTGAGCCACAGGGAACTCCTGCAGCGGAAGATCCGCAAGGAGCTCGCCACGCAACTGAAGACGCCGTGGGTGCCGCAGTTTGCCCGGTCGGTGGGCAACCGGAAGTCGCTCGGCTGCAGCAGTTTGTGCATCGACTTCCGGCCGCATCTCAATCTCAGCGTTCCGTCCGCCAATCCCGAGGAGCGCACCAAGGAAGTACAGCAGTATTTCGACCAGCTGGCGCCCAATATCTTCCAGCAAACGGCCTCCAGTTCCGTGGATCTCATCGCCTCCGTGCTGCACAAAAACGAGCTGGAGCGCTGGGGTCACGGGCTCCCAGACTCGCTCCTCCTCTTCTCGGGCATTGAGGAGGTGCCAACGCCTGTAATTCCCACAGTTTCTCAGCCTGCGGGTAAGTCGACAGCATCTGGCGCCGAGGAGGAAGTCTCGCCCCTTCAGGAATTGAGCAACGAGGTCCAGGAGCTGCGTTCCCAGTGCGAAGCCCTGCTCACGGAGCGGAAAACCCGTGCAGCGGCATTGGCTGCCTCCAAGCTGCGGGAGAGCAAGGCCACCGAGGAGATCAGCCGCATTCAACCCGTTTTAAAACTCCACGAACGCACCTCGCTGGTCCTGGCCGATTCCGAGCAGAATTTGACCAAGCTTGAGGGCCTACTGAAGAGTACCCAGGCCAAGAGAGAAACCCTCACGCAGCAGTGGCAGGAGTACAGGAAGCCCCTGCTGGAAACACTGGAAACCCTGAAGACCGCCAAGGAGGCCCAACATGTCCAGGGCATTCGGAGCAACATCGAACAATTGGAGCAGGAACTCCAAGCGAAGACCCAGCAGCACAACGAACTAAATGCCACCCTGAGGACCGCCAGCCAGTCCCTGGCTCCTCGTAAGGAATACACCCGCAGGATACACGAATTTATAGGGAATATCCGGAAGCAGCGAGCCGATATCTTCAAGGTACTGGACGACACCCGGCAGCTCCAGAAGCAACTGAACGTGGTGGGCGCCCAGCTGCAGCGCCAGTTCAACTACACCGACGATCTGCTCTTCCAGAGCGCCAAGCATGATCTGCACGCCAAGAGGGCGTACAAGCTGCTGGCCCAACTCCATGCCAATTGCAGTGAGCTGGTCGAGTGCGTCTCCCTCACCGGCAATGTGACGAAACAGATCCGCGAGCTGGAGGTCCAGATCGACGGCGAGAAGCTGAAGAACGTGCTCACCAGTTTGCAGCAGATCACCGGGGATATCCAGAAGTTTGAACAGCACATCCAGGAGCTACAGGGTCAGATACGCGCCGTGGAGCAGGCCCAGACCCAGACCCAGACCAATAATGGCGGAAGTTAGATACTCGGTAGACATTCGTGTGTACTAGTGCCAATAAATGTAATAAAGGAATCCATGCACGCTTAGCGTTTATTTAGCAGTTGACTAAACGAATTTTGTGGCCTTGGTTTATCAAGGGTTCTACTTTCATTTCAATTAAAATAATTATTTAAATTCAAATTAAACGGATATTTTAACTTTAAATGTCATCGATTTTAGCCCACCTCCAGTTTCTTCTGTGTCTATCGAATAATACAAGTATCGCAAACAGAAACATCGATAGTGTAATATGTATATCGATTTCACTACTTACATCTCTCCTCTCCCTTTAACAGACTGTTGTTCTTAACAGCGTTACTTTTACCAAAGCGCCGCCAAATGTAGACAAATTTATAAATGTAGGTGTCCTGTTAGACAGTCAAAGCGACCGCTAGGATGGGTAATTGAATGGGATTTCATTTTATTAGTACTTGTTAAAATTTATTGTATAATAAATGACCGTGTTTGACCGTTTGGAATTGTTGAATCCTTTGCATTATATTATATGTTATTCTTAACATGTTATGTTATCTTTCGTTATTTCTATGTTATTCTCTGCCACGCTGAGTATCGCAAACGGAAACATCGATAGCTTAATGTGTATATCGACTTCACTACTTACATCTCTAGTAAGCGCCAGAAGCAGTGTTTTCAAACTGAAGCCAAAAGCTAAAAGCCAAAAGCGCGTCGGCGGCTGTTGTGGGCGTTCGTGTTTTTTTCGTTTTTCCGTTGATTTACGTTCGTTTGTTTTTAATTTGACCGGTAGTGACAGATAAAAAAAGAAGCTGAAGCCGAAACAGAAACAACTCGAGTGTGTGAGTGTGTGTGTTAGCCCTCCTTTTTTTTTTAGCCAAATTACATACAACTAGGAGCGTTTCAAAATAAAACACTTGAGTGCCGCCGCCACCGCCGCCGCTTTGGTGTTGTTGTAAATGGTGGTTGTTGTTTTTGCGGCTAGTCCAGAACTTGTTTTAGAGTTTTGAGTCTGCGTGTTGTTGTTGTTGTAATTTTGGGTTCTTGCATGCGGCCGATAACAAGTTAAACCGGTGTGCGTGTGTGGTGTGTTGGTGTGCGCGCTCTTGTGTGTCCAAGTGTGCGTGACTCCTTCAACAAACTGTTGCTTCTTCTGCTGGTGCTGCTTCTTCTCCTTGCTCAAATTGAATTCCAATTAGAATTGCAATTCCCCTGAAGGTCGAGTTGGGAAATACAACAAATAACATGAAGAAATTATGAAAGAAGAAGCAGCAGGAGAAGAGATAATGAAAAACTGGCAGATAAAGTATAAGGAATTATTAAATCGCTAAGCAACAAGCTAAGAAAAAACTCAATTAATTGGCCGGCCGGCTTGGCGCTCTCTTCTCTTTTTTCCTATTCGGGGTCAATCAACGTTCGCCAACAACAACAAAAGCGGCTAGAAATTCTTTCGGGGAGCGTTCCGGTTCACCTTTTTTTATAATTGTGACGTCGCCCGGCTAAAAATAACAAAATGACAACATTCTTTCGTCGGCTCATTAGCGTATTTTTTTTTTAATTTGTAACAGTAATTGGAAATCGATTAACAATACAGTAAAAATAGGTTAAAAAACTGACACCCACGATTTGTCGGTTGTTTTGCATATCTCAGAAATCGAATAAATTTCAATTAAAGTAAAACAAATATGGAGCCAGACTTAGACCTTGGATTAAAACTACAATTTTGAATTTCTTTCAGTATCAGAACATAAGTTAAAAACTTTGAATATATGTATTTACAAATAATTATACAAAAATATATATTTTAAGTATTTACTTTTTAAATTAATTCCTTCTTTAAAATGATTTTTTTTTTTGTCTGGGTATTTCCTGTAAATGAGGAAGTAATTTTTCCTACTTTGTGTTCTAAAATAATTTGTACGCCATAGTTTGACCCTTACCTATATTTACTGTGTAAAAACCCAACGCCTCCGATCCGGCCGGCAATTAATAAATGGCAAAAAAACAAAAGCCAAGTGAAGTGGCAAAAACAGTTTCACGTTAGCGACATTTTTCAACGGCTACGCAATAATTTGTTTATAGACCGCAAAAAGGCAAAGCAAAACCAAACAGAATTGGCAACACAAAAAAAAAAAAAAAAAACTCCGACTGATAAAATGTTGTTATAAATTAAATTTACCCCGCAGCACGCAAAGGCAATCTAAATGAAAAGAAAATAAAGTGCAACCGAAAGCAATACGAAAAGAAGTCGCCAGTGAGTTTTATAATTAGAACAAACCAACAGCCAGCAAGTGCAATTCATAATAAACGATAACCGGCACCAGCAGCAGCGAAGGGAGAGATAATTGTTAATAATGACACCATCGCCGACCAAGGAGCTCACGAGTGCCTCACCGACGATTTCGCGTCGGCCGCGGGAGGAGTTTGCTGAGAAGGTAAATAAAAATATAGATTCAAATATTACTGCACTTGGAGAAAGTTCTTAGTGCAGGATATTTATATATTGAAACGAATACATGACAATAAAAAATTAGAAATTGCTAGAAAGTATGAGGAAATAGTTACCAGCAATTGTGAAGAAACTATTACCAAATTGCAAAAGAATTCATAAAAATCTCATAATTAAAATTTATAAACCCTATTTCTTCGATCAGTTTATAGTCCCATTTTCTTCCCAAAATTGTAGTAAAATTTGCGTCCGCTTTAGTGCTCTTTTTTTCCTGAACATCTATGTAGATATTATACCAACCCCTGGGATTTAACAGCCCCCCAGATGATATTGGCTAAACTTCCTGTGTTTCTATTAATCGACCCCAAATGTGTTGCGATGCCGTCGAGGTAAAAAAACATAAACATTTTCGGCCTTTCGCCTTAAAGTTCTCCATTGTTTGTTTGTGCATCGAACAATAAAATATATGTATGTACTCGGATCCGCGTATATGTACACACATCAATGTTTGGGAAAATAAATATCGCTGTCATCGGCAGTCTTCTGGACCTCTGTCGTAATCGTTTCACCTGAGCTTCTACACATTATGATTTCCGTTACTCCATCACCTTAGGTTCACTGTGTTTCCGTCTCGATCGCGTTTGTGTCTGCGTTTATTCTCGACTCTGACTAATCGAATCAAATAATGGCCCTGGCCTACGTAACGCTGAAATTTCATTGATAAGATATCGGTTTGGCAAGCCGTAATCGCTGTTCCTTAAACGGGGGGAAAGAGTCGGTGCAGAGATACGATTTATGGGCTCCCGTGTTGGGTTTTGGTGGAAAATTTAAATGGAAAGTTGCTAATAAAGTTCAAGGTAAAAATTATGTTTACTTGCTCTTCAAACCTAAATATTTATTTTAGTTAAGGCAAAGCCCAATATTTGCCTAGTATTATATCATGAATGTCAAAATATAAACTTGAATTAAGTAAGAGATGATTGAAATTAAGGTCTCGTCGATACTTTTGATATATCCGACAGTACTTTTTGTTGTTTACCCCGATTTTATTCGCATTTCGGCTTACGTCACTTGAGCCACTTGAAATGCAAAAATAAAAATAAGGAAAAAATGCGAAATGAAAACACTTGCTGCAGTAACAAAATTCAAATTTAAAATTCACCGCTCGGACTTAATGAGAGGTCAATGCTGCTGGGAAGCGCCTCATTACGAGTAAAAAGCGAATGCTTAAAACTGGATTTTTCAGACAGATCATTAGCATTTCAAGCGTGATGGATACAGGTACTAATAGAACTCGAACAGTTACAGATTCATATGTAAATCGCATTATTTATGGCTTGTATAGGGGCTAGCCGCCAGACAACGCCCAAGAATGTATTCTTATGGAGATGTCAAGCGAGCGAAGACTTGAAGCAAATTAAGAGGGTTTCTTCTTTTCATTTTGGCTGCTCAATTTCGGTCAATTGATTGATTCGCCACAGTCGCCAACAAGTTTGGCTGTAGATCAATCAATTTGCTGCACACGCCGTGATTTTATTTCTCCTCTTTTTCATACACTTTTCGAGGCTACCTGTGCGGGAGTTATATGTACGATTTTATATCTTCGCCTGTCAACGAATGTCACTCAAGCGTCCAGTGCAACGAATTTCATGGCATTGACCATGAAGCCTAAATACCCAGTAACTTTTTCAGTCTCTTTTTCATTGGCTCGCCTTAAAAGTCGGTTGGCTGGCTGACTGGCGTGCTAACAGCTAATTTTGAATATTCTGCATATGTCTTTTACACATTAAACACACAGCACAGCACACACACAAAAAACGGGGGAGCGAAAATGGGAACAGAAACTGCGAGCGCGCCACAAAAAGAACGACATGCCGTGCGAAATCTGATGCAATCGATGAGATCATCGCCCAGAGAGCCCACCAACAACCCGACAAGATTCTCCATCCGTATCCGAATCGGAGTCCGAGCCGGGGTTCCATTAATAATTAGTAGAGCCAGTATAATCTCTTCATTAGCTGGAAAAGCTTTCTAGCGATTTTCGGATTCCTTATTCCTTCCTTATACCTTCTTTAACTGATAAAGTTTCTCTTTGTTTTTAGAGCGAGTTTCGGTTTCTTTTTGGTCTTTATAAGATGTGTTCCTCTGACTCATCTGTTGGCTTCCTTGGTGCATCATCGCCCTCCTTTTTCTTCCTTTTCTGGACGCTCTGGTTCTTTGTGTCTCCCCGACTTTGTTGCAGCTGACTTTCCATTTCCTTACACTCTAAAAAACCATGCTTCCGAATTGTTAATTAATTCGCAGAAGTCTGATCTTAAATCGTTTTAATTTGAGCTTCATGAGGTGGCGAATTTTAATTATAATTGCCTAGTTTGATTGCAATCTTAATGGCAGCCAGTTAATTTGTTGTCCAGTGGCTTTTGATTTCCTGTTTCAGGCTGAATAAAAACTAGAACTGAGTCATTGCTCTCATTAGCCCAACCCAACGAGAATCTTCAGCAGCCAAGACAGCCTAAGGAGTGCAACTAAAGCTTATAAATAAATTCGAAAATATTTTATCATAAGCTATTTGATATTATAAAGATAAGATTACTAGTACTTTGTATATGATATAGCTGTCAATCTCTAATGATCGGTATCTAAACATGTCAATAAACAAGATTACTTTGTGGCTTTTTGCGGCTTACAGATTATACAACAGATTGTGGAATACTTATTATGGAATAGATTTTATAAAACGATAAGTTTTCTTACTTGTATGGCAAAAGCTGATTGATTTAATTCAGATTTAATTAAATATAAGATAAGATGTATTAAGGTGTTCAAAATCTGTTCTATAAATTATTTTAAAATATTTGTTTTCTTCAGAAATCCAGGTCTCTTTCGGTATCTAACAACTTGCAGTACAGTTTAGATAAATTACAAAAAACAACTCAATTCCGTTTCCAAATTGGCGATCCATTGTTTTTCCATGGGAAATTGGATGTGCCAAAAATGCTTATTAATACAAAAAAAGTCTACAAACATTTTAAGCGCCGTTTTATGGATATTTTCAGTGCACCCCTCAACATTTTTGCACTGTTTTTCGTTCCGTTCCGCTTCTTATTATTTTTTTTTGACACTGTGTAACCCGAGGCAATCGCTCTGCGGCTTTCCAAATGCCGGGGCATATATACTACGAATATGTACCGCCATATGTACATATGTGCATATAAGTGGGCTCTGGTATGTATTTGCATTTGGAGACGCGACACTTGGCGTTATTTGCGTTTCAAAAAAAACAACCTTGCACTTGCTGAGCTACGACCAATCGACAATCGCCACTGTTAACTGGTAACTGGTATGGTAGCTGGTAACTAGCGACTGGCGACTGACAGTTGACAACTTTGTCAACGCTTTTAATTGCATTATTAGTTTTCATTGCCTGACAATTTGCGGCCAAATGGCTTTAAATTATGGAGGCTTCCGCCGCCCCGCCGCAGACCATACATTTTCGAAATTTTGAAAGTTGGGATGGATTTTTTGGCGCCCACCACGCGCGTCCCCCTCATCAGTTATAATATTCCGGTGTCCGTTTTTGGCCTTTCCCCTAGATTGTTGCGTGCCTTTGTTATATTTCCCAGGGGCGTGTTGTTTAGTGCATACAGCAGAGGTCAAAGAAATAGCTCTTGCAGACCTTTTATAATATTGAAAATGGCTGGAGTTTAACTGGTTAAACTAAATGGATTTTTTGAACTTTTATTTTACATTTGTGTCAGTGAGAATGTGAATAAGAAATTCTTTATAAGATGTCTTATATTATTTCCTTTTCTTTCAATTAAAAAAAAAACTTTTGTTGAATTTATAAAAAAGTATTGTTTACTTCTCGACGCCTGCCTACCGGGAATATTCAAGAGAGTAACTATAATCTTTAAAGCGCCAGTAATAAATATACAATCAGCTTGAAATTTCATAGTTAGGTAATTTATAAATACAGGCATATCAGATATCTGTTAAATTACTAAGATATACCAACTCCACCTGGGAGGGTATCATATGAGTGTTATTTGTTCCATTTCGTGTCACAAATCCTGATCAAGAATATGTTGTATGGTAGCTTCCCTTCCCTCTTTAAAATAAATTTATAAAAAATTTGTAAACATTATCTAAACACAATAAAAGGAGAAATCCTATATTATTCTTAGGTTTATTGTTTCTGCCAGAGTTGTGAACGGTAACTGGGGGGAGGTTCGAGGGCGTGGGCGTGGGCTATCATCTTGCACACCTTTCCAAACACGGGGTGGCATGTCATGGCTTAGGAGGGGATGGATGGCATAGGATGGGCAGTGGGATGGCCAGGTGGCCCTGTCATATCACATGGCGGTGTTTGCGCAATGGAATGCCGGCACGCTATCGCTTTTTCGGGGCTCTCCATCTGCCAGGGGGGTGGAATGGGTCGAGGCTCGGATCATCATCATCAGCCAGCCAGCCACCTCCTGCTCCGGTTCCACCTCGTGCTCCTGCTCCCGTTCCCACTCCCGCTCCCGCTCCTGTTTCTGTTTGTCTTCATCATTTTTCGGGGCGCCTGGGCGTGTCGGCCTTTGTCGCACATTTCATTTTGTTATTATTAATTTAATTGATTTGGACTTTAATTCGTTTATTTTGGAACAGCTGGCGAAAATGTTATTAACACAAAAAGTTTACGCTCAGCCGGCTCGGCTTGCCTATTTTTAGACACATTTTCCATTCAAATATACTTGGGACATAAATTTTGGCTTAACTACTGCCGTTTTATTCAAATTGCTTTAATGGTTAATGCCTTTCTGTGTGATCTCTTGCTGGCTCTGAACCCCGCTAACCCCAATTTGCATCAGATGTCTTTAGCAGATATATATTTCTATACCTCTTTTTGTCAGCTTGTTTAGCTTTAATTTCTGCTAATCATCCGCGCCAGTCAACGTTTCACACCTCACGGGCGGAGAAAAAAATCCAGTTTCAGCGTTTTGAATATAAATTGGTTTCGGAGACGCGGCAACGAAGCTGGCATTACCCTTCAAATCTGGTCAACAAATCTTAAGCTCTCTTCCAGCTGAAAGTCAATATTTGTGTTGGCTTTGAGTCGCCGAGTGACGTCATCGAGGGCGAAACACGGCGATCGACGATTTATTCACTTCAATTGAAGCGAATCATTCAACGTACGGGGTTTTTTTACATTTATATAATTATTTTTTTCTGATTAAAAAGACTTATTGGGAAAAATTAAAAGCTCAAAAAATAATTGAATAAAGTCATTACAAAGTTAGATTCTATTCTGATTTATTTTCAACAATTTACAAAAATAAATAAACCGATTAAAAACAAACTACTGAATCAAATACTGATTTCTAGCTTAAAAGATTCTACGTTTTTCTATAAAGCCTCAAAAATTCAATTTTTTAAGACCAACACAGGATAACTTTAAAATTTACTTCGTTTATAAACCATTCATTAAATTAAATTAACATAATAAATAAACAGAGACCTAATTAATTCGCTAAACACCATTTCCATCACGAACAAATGGGCAGGGTATCGGAATTCAAGAGTAAAATATTTGCATACGATTATTAAGGATTATAGCTGCTAAAGACACGTTCCACAGATAACAATGAAGGCGAAACGGGTTCTCTGCTAGCTTTCTAGCTATTTCCAGCTCTTTATGGCTCCATGCTCGAATAAGTGAGTTAAGTAAACCTTCATCTGCATTCTGCAATGCCCAGAAATACACCTCCAACGTCATCGTTTCGCATTCGGAACTGGCCAAAACGGCCGCCGCCTTCTACCACTGCACTCGCTTTTTCGGCCGGCCTCTTCTACGTCGTCGTCGTCTTCGTCGTCGCGTGGCCATGCGGCCTTTCTCCCAAAAATTTTCAAATAAAACAGCCAAGAGGCAGCACCACCTGCCCTCCAGTTCACCTCATCCACAGCCACTCCAGCATAGCTGACGGAGAGTTTTGTAAAGCTCGCGTCATGCGTGCCTCCACTTGGCACCTATTTAGGTGTAGACACAGTTTTGGTCGGAGTAATAGTACACACCTCTAATTTGGCAAATTTTCGAGCGTATTTAAAGAAATTATACAAAAAATATATGAGAAAATATAAACAGAAATCAGAAATTACTTCGAAAGGTTTATAAAGCAATGCTATTCTTTGAAATTCATATGAGAAAAATGGAATTTAGGGGGAAGACACCTTTTCAATTACTAACAATTTATGTGACATTTATTTTATTCGAAATACAATTTGTATTGCAATCCTGTAAAAATATTTTAAAGTATTATTTTAATTTTGCTTTTTCTAATTTTTATTGAATTCAAATAATACCTTTCTCGTGGCCACAATTGTTCATCTTGTATGTGGTGGCATTCAAGCAGCTTCAAGCTTATGTGTGTGCTTGAATGTTGCCTTGCTATCGCATGTGAGTATTGGATGGACCAGGTACTCATACTCATACTCGTACTCACACTCGCACTCGTGTTGATGGTCTATTTTTCTTCCTTCTCGCTTCTCTAGGCCTTGTCTTTAGACGCGGTCTCGTGTTGTTGTACTTTGCCTGCCGGCAACCGGTCACGTTTATTGCACTAAAAAAAATTATAAACAATAGAAAAAATAAAGTTGATATGGAATCTGAATAATATTAAATATATAGATTTTTATAATTAAATAAGTTTGTCACTTTACAAAATTTGTTTAATATTGATTTAATAAATATTAACAAAGAAAATCAAAATCGTTGTTTTTATTTTTAGTTAAAAAAATATATATATAACTTACATAATTTTTAAATATTGTAACATCATAACTTACAAAGAAACTGAAGTTGTTTTTTTTTTGTTATTGGGTATATTTTATGAGAATAGTTTTTATTCTCAATCCACATTTTTTTCTGTGATATCCCTGATATTTTGAAGATATTAACAATAAGGAGTTTTATTATCTACTACAATATTTTAATTGAAGCACTGAATTCGGTCTAAGTAGTGTTGCTAGATTAAAAATAGTATTTAAATTTTTCCCCAGTGTTCCATTATTGTTACTGCTGACGCCAGGGGGAGACCCATGGCTGCTCTCCGCTGTCACCCCTCTCCAAGTGGATATGTAGGTAGGCTTTGGATCGGAGCAGCTGTGTGTGCTCTATAACTGTAAAAACACGCTCGCCCACTTCCTCAAGAGCCGGCGTTTTGACCAAGGCGTCGTTTTGTTTGGTTTCTGTTTCGTTTATACTACCCCAATCGGATCCGCGAGATCTCTGGATCTGTATCTGTATCTGGATCCGCCTCGGTGTGGGAGACTCCCCCGTGTGAGTGTTAATTTTTAATTGTGCTAAATGTGCACATAAAATACACAATAACCGTTCGGAGGCAGCGTTCGCAATCCACAATTTTCAATTCGTTTTCAACACCCACCCATAATTTGGCTTATTTGTGGCTTTTACTCTGCTTGCTTTTTTTTCCGCCTTCCCCCAAACGCTTTTTATATATTTTTTTGCGTTACTTTGTATTATTGTCGTTGGCATTGGGACACAACAGCTGTCATTGTATCGGTGTTTGTGCATGACTTAATAGCTGATAAATGTTATATGGTAGGTCATATAGCCACACACGGATATATATCTGAGTATTTGATACTTTGCACACACAATGCAGTTGTCCGCTGGCGAATAAGGTGGCAGAAAGAGTCCAATATAAATAAAATATTAATTTGCTAATTCGCATATTGATATTGATTTCCATGTCGGTAGCAAGGTGGGTCCTAAAAATACATAATCAATGTAAAAGCAATTGCACAATCAAATATAAATATTTGATAAATCAATCTAAGAGAAATCTAATAATTGAGCAATTTTCCTCCAAAATACTCACTTAAATTAGATTTTAGTTGAATAATCATCAAGAATTTCCTTATTAAAAGCTTATGTACACTTTCATGATGATCGAGCAATGAAAATTCATAAAATGTTTATTCTTTAAAGGCATTTAAGCGATTTTATAAACAAACTCAAGCTGTGGGGAATTGACCTTATGATTTATCATTTGGTTTTCTTCACTATTCTCGTATGATTTTTCTCTTCCAGTGATTTATCTCGCACACGAGCAATAAATATTAAAAATGTTTTAAGTTTATTATGCGGCTTTTCTTTCCTCTTTTTTTTTTGGGCCTACCTCAAGACGAAAATATAATTTGTTTGATGTTTATGTTTAGAACAAAGCATTTACTAAATGTGGCCACATCCCCTAAGAACAATATTTAAAAATGATTAATTCATAATTCGGGCTGTATGAGTAATATCTCTTCTAGATTTAATATTCCTGGGAAGTCTAGATTTCTTTATGATGAGCTGCAGGCAAACATGTCTTTAAATTGTTACAAATATTTAAATCTTACAAAATGTAAGTCTTTTATATTTATTTATTTATTAAAAGCCTAGATGTATTACCCACAAGTGTTTAAAGTTTGTTATTCAATTTCCCAGTCCTACCTCAAGGCAAAAATCAATTTCCTTTGATATTTACGTTTACAATCATTTATAATTCATAAACTTTTTATCATAGACAACGGCTCGTATGAGTAATATGTGGCTTTCTTATTTAATATTCATTGGAAGTTTAGATTTATTTCCCGTTTTCTGCACGCAACCGTTCCAATTTGCAGTTATACATATTTTATTAATCTTTTCACAATAAACATTTTGGCGCAACCATATTTCTCTTGGGGCGGAATGGAGGCAGGAGATGGAGGAGGCGGTGGCACCCAATTTGGCAACCACGACTGTATGTGGCATGTGGCAAGTCTCCGGGTTCCTTTATTCTCTCGCCTGCAGATGCGGTTGCCGCAACTTCTGCTGTTTGTATATGGAAGATGTTAGATGGTAGATGGAAGATGTGGAAGCTGCGGAAGATGCTGGCTCATGATTCTGCGAATGGCGTGAACTTTTCCCCTTCCACACTCGCATCCCGCTGCGATTTTAGATTGCGCCCAGTCCAACCGTATGTTTGTGTTAAGAGTCAAAAGTATTTGCTCATCCTAACACGTTCAGTGTTTTTTCTTGTTTTTTGTTTCTTTTGTTTTTTGCGGTTTCAACAATTGAATAAAATAATAGAGTGGAAATAGTGGGAGATAAAGAAAATATTAGAACGCTTTCCTTAATTTATTCAGGTTAGTAATCCTGTTTGTTCTGATTGGTTGAGCATAAATCTTTAGTTAAACTACTAATTTTTAGGGAAGAAATAATAGAGTGGGAAGTAAAGAAAATATTTGGGGACTTGAAGGAATTTATTTGGTTTAAGAGCTCGCGATGGTGTTGATTTGTTTAATTTAAAATGTGGCTAAGCTATTGGAAATTACTACCACTAAAGCATGTAATTTATTGAATAATTAAGCAGGACGTAAAGATTAAAAATGAATAGTGTATTGAATTTATTCTACTAATACTTTTAGCGGAAACTTTAATTGCATTTCATTTTAAGTCCTGTAAACAATTTAAGTGTGCAAATTTTAAGCTCAATATTTATATGTCTATTATAATAATTAAAAGTATATATAAATCTTAAAATAAACTTTAAAGAGGTTACAACAAATATTAAAAATTGGTTTATTATATTTATCTAATCATTTCAATCTAGAGGTTAATTATCATGTGCATTTAAATACTAAAAAAATTTGCAAAAACATAATTTCTATTCCATGTTTTGGCCACCAAATAATTGCCTAAAATTCAAATGATTTAATTAAGCTTGCAATAAATTTATTAAATCGTTTTTAAATGACAGCGACAAGTCGCCGATAAATATAATATTTATCAGCTTTAAGCCGCACTCTTGTGTACATAAAATCCTATTAATGTATGGATTTAACTCGACAGTCAGCTTTCTGGTTCATTGCCTGCTTTTGGGCAGCAGCTGCACAGTACCATGAATTAAGCCCGAAAGTAGGCAATTGTGTAACCGAAAACCTGAATTTCAAATTGGGAAAGATTAAATTTGAAAAAAATAAAATAAATAAAAACAGAAACCAAAACAGAGGCAGAAACAAGCAACTGATTTACGAGCCAACTGGGATTGCCGAACTGCAGTTGGCTCGTGTACTTAATTTCCCAGTGTTTTGGGAATGTACAAGCGAGTATTTTTGAGCCCATGTGTGTCGCCATTAAATGTTTAAAATATGCATGCTTTAATTGTCAGCCAGCTGGCTGCCTGCCTGCCTGCATTCGGCTTTCAACTTCACTTAACGCTTTTATTCAACAGTGGGTGAGCACTCGAATCTCACAGATACTCTGATACAATCTAATGACTGGCATTAAGCGCTCGACAGCCGCGGAATCGGAAGCGAAACAAATCAAAAGTGCCACTAAAAAGCGACAAAAAGATGGTGAAAAAACCCCACAGATCTCAGAGACAAAGACTCGACGTCTCCGTCATCGAATTCGCGTTTGATCAGCTCCGTCGAATCAAATCTGAGCGTGGAATGTTCGGCAAACAGGCAGACTGACGACTGACTGACAAACAAAGCGGCGTTCAAACACCTGAGTTCAGGTGTTGTTGCCTTTTCTAGCCCCTATTTTCTATTGTCTAAGTGACACCCGGTAGTTGGAAAATCACAAAAAAATGGGGCGTATAAGGCCTCAGTAGAGTTCTGGTCAGGATATGTAAAAAATAAATAAAGGTGATTGATTTCCTTATAGGTTTATGATTCCATATAAGGCTCCTTTCCATATGTATTTTTTGGAAGAAGTATTCTTCCTGAAGACTTCGATTTTTATGATGGCTACGAAAGTTGATTGACTTTTATATATTTATGGCGTCTTTAAAAAGGTTTTTTTTATGGAGCTATACATAAATGTATATAAATGATTTAATGTTGCCTTAAAAATAGTTGTGTGAAATAAATACCAAATATAATTGTGTACTCATGCTTTATCACATATATTAGGGATTTTGTCTGAAAAACTTAAAGCTTGAAGGGGTTGATGAACCATTAATGAAATATGAAATCACACATCTACCTTAGTTTAAATAACAAAGTCTTTTTTATTCTCTTTTTATATAATAAATAAAGCCTGAACTATCAATGTAACGAATAAGAGTCTTAAAATGTCTGTATTTTAAGATGTTTATTTTTGTGTATATATTAATTATTTATTAAAAACATGAGACTTATCAAAATGGCAAACTTTGCTAATATGTACTTTGCACTATATATTAAGAATTTGCAGATACTCCATAAAATTTTAACACTCAAGTGTAAATTGGTGTTGATATGTATAATATGTATAATATAACTTAAAGATCTGTTTTAGTCCTAGGAACTAAGATAATTTAGAACTAGGTGCTGATTAATAGTATTTAATTTAAAGTAGCCCTCATATTTTTGCATATAGACTTGCTTTATCTATAATGGGTATCACCTGATCGAATCATAAGGATTTTGTGGTGTTCTATTAATTGCTGTGGCGTTTTGCATGCGCGGTGTAAACGCTAATGCGTTAAATGAGCTGTTGATGCCCGCTCGCGATGGCTAATTAGAGCGATTTCCGATGCATAAATTACAAAATCTACCGTTTTCCCAAAGTCTGGCTGGCTGGCTGGAAAAAAGGGCTAATTTACATAATACCTGTAAGCGCCCACACCGTCAGCTGGTGAGCACACACTCACTCACGACCGTCGTAATACATAATACAAAAGCGGCTCAAAGCGCGCGGAACACGATGATGAAGTTAATACGCTAAATTGGTCAAAACAAACGAATCGAGCAAAGTCGAATGTCGAGGCAGCCAACAGCAGAGAAAGACGGCAACAGCTTTGGCAAAAGAGACAGAAACAGAGAGGAGAGAGAGATAGAGAGAGAGAAATTCAGACAGAAATTCTAGTGATCCGCGTAATAACTGAAGTTGGGCGCTCAGTTGCTCAGCGGCAGTTGACAGCGTCGGTTCGTGGCTTGTTCGTGGATCGTGTATTTGGCCCAAGGTTAATTAGCCAAGATCCGAGATCTGAAATCAGAGATCCGAGATTGGAGCTTGGGAGCAAGCAAGCGAAGATCACCAAAGATAGCAAATCTATGAGATGTCGTTTTTCCGCAACATACGCTCCTCCCTGTCGTCATCGTCACGGGCCAAGAGTTCGCGCTCCTCCTCCCGCGACACGACACCCGTCCGCTCCGTATCCCGACCCGGCAGCGTGATCAGCGCGCTCAGTCAGCGCAGGGACTCCACCACCAGTTCCACTATACAAAGAGGGGACACCTTCATTCTGCCCAATTCCGAAGAGGAGGAGGCTACAGCGGGACCCGCTTCAAACACCTCGACCCTAGAGAAGAAGTCCAAGAAGTCCAAGGTCTTCAGCAAGTTCAGCACTTTTACAAAGCGCAAGAAGACCCCCTCGCCGGAGGAGGTGGCCAGCTATGAGCACCATCCCAGCGACACCGCCACCAACACGTACTACAAGTGGCGCAGCGATGGAGCAGATCGCCTGCAGGACTACGATGCCCAGGCGGATCCCTTCAACTTCCTGTACGAACAGCACTCCAGCCTGAGGAATCTACAGACGGGCGACAGCACCAGTGGAGTCCATCGGCAGGCCAGCATTGGCTCCAATTCGAGTGGGAGCTTTGATTCGTCCACCTATCGGAAGAGCAAGACGCCCACGCATCTGCGGGAGCAGCTGGAGCAGCTGAAAACCCACTCGAACGACGATCTGCTGGAGGATCAGCAGCGGGAGGAGGATGAGCGGGAGAAGTACAAGACGGTGACGCTGAATAGCTTTAGGAAGTCCTTCCGCGATCGCCTGCTGCAGCAGCAGAAGGAGACGCCCCACAATCCTGCCTGGTTCGTGGAGGTTCCCGCCCAGCAGTCAACGGCCAAGACCTCGGAACGCCGCGAGTCCAAGGAGAATCGTCCCGATTTCCTGGTCTTCGACAACGACAACTATCGGCCCCAGTCGCGCTCTCCGCTCCGGGATCGTCCATCCCGCTCCGCCACCCGCTCGCCAGTGAAACGAAATGAGACCTTCCGAGTGGCCCACCCCTCGATGCGTCACATCTCTCCGTCTCCGACTCCGCAGGCACCCTCCATCCGCATCGAGATCAAGAACTCCATTTCGCCGCACTCTCCGGGCAGGTTCGTGCCCGTGGGCGTGGCCAAGCCCATGCCCACCACGGAGTACTATGCCCAAAGACTGCTGGCCGCCAGTCATCACCAGCAGAGACCTGGACTGGGCGTAAGGAGCCCCAGTCCCAGCCAAAGTCAGAGCTCTCGGTGGTACCGCCAGCAGGCTTCACCCAACAGGTTGGGTATGAATCACCAGAATCCGAATCCCCCCCAGCAAAAGGGAGGCCGGACCCTGGTTCAAATAGGAGCTGGATCCGACCAGGGCAAGGGCATGATACCTCCTACCCGAGGAAGGGCGCCCACGAGGGTGCAGCTATACGGGAATAAGCCCCAGAGTCGCCCTCCGCCAACAACCTACTTTGGAGGTCACTACAATGCACCTGTCAAGTCCGCCGCCCCACCCAGAGGATCGTCCGTCGGGGGAGGAGGTCACACTTTATATTTGGGGCGTCGCGATCCGCCGATGACACGTGCCACCAATAGCAGCAGCGCCGCCCACGTTGCCGCCCCCATGCCGCGTCGCAACCGATCGCCGATCAAGATGCCCTGGCGGTAGGCGTCAACCCGGGCCAATCTATAATAGAGAATGGCGAATGGAGAATATAGAATCGAGAATCAAGAATGAGTGGCTTATAGCTTCTTTCCAAAGTGACAAAGTCACCGCTGATATTGCGTCATGATCTGCTCTGGGAAGCGCAGCTTGGCAAACGAATCAATAAATGTGCAAATAAATGATTTATGTATCCATCAGTCCCATACAAACCGTACCGTGTGTTGTGAATTTTTTGTACGTCAAATTATTGCTAAGTAAATAAAAGAAAAAAAAAAAAAACGACAACAGATAATAATACAAAATGTAAGCGAGACCCCACAGGGGATTTTTTTTCACATTTTGATGGCTCCAGCGAACCCGAAAAAGCACTCGGTATTTCCAGTACAGAATGGTTGTTAAGTGTTAATTGCCAGTTTCGAGTTGGCCCCAAAAAGATGGCTCTCTGCCCTGGGAGCTGAGGGTATATGTGTGCTCTATAAAAAAATGTAGTTAGTTCAACGGATATATGAGTGTATATATCGCTATGACTAACTGTGCATGAAAATGAGCGAGCGTTACGTGACAGGCATTAAATATGGTCACTCGATTTGGCCCGATGCGGAGAGGGCGCGGACAATTTCTAGTTAGAAAGCAGCTGATGAGCTTCTGGCCGTATTTGGCTCTGGAAAAGATGTATTCGTACTCGCGCACAAACAAATTATGGAATAAATTGTCTTTCCCCCAGGCACACCAGGGTGATGTCAGCCGCCGTTCTATGCGCTTCTCAAGATGTTTACTTAAGGGGTGGTGCATTAAAGGGGGAGGGTCTTGTATATGTCCATGTCATTCTCACTATATTTCCCCAATAAATGGCACTGTTAAATAAATAAATATTTATAATCTCCTTATTTGTATCGCGGAGTCTCTGTTAGATCTTTTAAAAATAGATTGTGATGATGACTGGACGTTCTCTCTCTGTTGCTCATTAAATTAATAATATCCGTTCAAATTAAATTAAATTTAATTAAATACGTAGTTTCGGTTTAATTATAAAAATAATACAGAGCCATTAAAAATTGTTATTAAATGCGTTTCTGCATTATTGAAAAACTTGTTAATGAGCTTCTCACAACTTTAACTTAACTTTGACACTTTTAAATAAATATATAGATGGGTAATTTAAATTAAATCAAATATTAAAAGTTGATCTTACATTCAAGCTAAGAAATCTCTATCTTTTTGGTATTTTACCCAGATTTTCTCACAAAGACTCTGATGCTAAAATCCAGCTTTATTTTAAACTCCGATTTCGCTGACCGCATCCGTCTCTTGGCCTGTCCGCTAATTAGTGGATCATTGCCCCAGTCTGACTCCAGCTCAACTCTCCGCACATTTCACTTTCTAATCTCGGCAGCAACGAGGCCAAAACAGACTCGTCTCTGGCCAAAAGATCCAAAAGATACTTCTTTAGTCACAATAAAAATGGTCAGTGCAACTTGAGTTTTTGCGCGGCTATACGCATGATCTTGAACTACATTCAACCGAGATTAGTCTCAGCTGGCGACGCACTTTGTCTAGTTATTGCGTTAATGTTAACTAGAGTGTGAAAAAAAAGAGACGACGACTAAGTTAGCGATGTAAGCTAAAACGCAGATTAACCTTGCCTCTATGGCTGGGACTGTGGATCTTGGCGCGATTTTTGCGTGGGTCTGGTCTACGAAACAGGTTGAAATTCGACTTTGAATCGTCATCATCATCGCCTGTAAATAGCGGCGGGCTAATTCGCGATCATTAGGTCGGAGGTGTTCCCTCAGCTCACTCCCCAGAAACTCCAGTTGTTCCGTCTCTGCATTTGTTAATTTGCTTTGTATGTTCGGTACTTTGCCTTAAGTGTGTCGGCTTGGGTTTTTGGGTCTCCCTCTCTCTCTTTTTATTTTTGTTTTTGGGTTGAGTTTTGCAATAAACAAACACTTACTGTGTTCTGCTTGCGCTTTATAAGATATACTATATATGCGAGAGTGTATTTTTTTTATACTACGCATAGATACGTTTCCAAGTAACTGAAGACCGGTTTCTTGACTTTTTTTCTCTCTGTTTTTACCGCCAACGGAGACGACGACCTACGGATTTTAATACCCTTTACTGATTGGCTTTGGTTAAGGGGCTTAGGCCATAAAAAATGTGATAAGTGGGAAAAACCTCGATTAGCTGGAGTTTGGTGTTCAATTAATAGATTTCAAATGTATGTTTTATATATTGTTAGTATTTGCAGTAAATACAATGTTGTCATACTGATAAAAATGGGTTATACTTAAAAATGTACCACATTTTCTTGTAATATTTTATAAAAATATTTAAATAAAAGCTAAATATGCGAAATATACATTGAATAATATATAGTGCACCTTAGGGTTGCCATCAGGGCGTATGAGTGATTTAAATTAATAAGCAGGGATGCTGCATTTTTTTATAGTGAATTTTGAATTAACTCTTATACTTTATTTATTTTAAATTTATATAATGCTCTCTGTAATTGAAATAAAAGTTGTATACACTGCGTATGAGTAATAAGTTGTAAAACTTTAGCTTTTAAATCATTAAAAATTCATATTATACATTACTCAAGACCATTTTCTATTTTTAAATTTAAATAATTTATCTTATATAAAAAAGGGGTACTCCCCAGTCGATCATTAAGCTACTTTACTCCCATTTTACTGCAGACAAACAGTCAACAGCCGGTGGCATAGCGTCATTGTTCGAAAATGTAGTGGCTGAACGAACTTTGATTCCGATTTGTGTATATATTTTTCGATATATTTCGCCAAACACTTGGCTAGGCTGTGCCAGAATTTTAACGCCGAGTGGGAGTCCCGTTCCGTGAGTGGGCTCAGCCCGATCCAAAGCGAACTGGACTGGTCGCCATTAGTGGCCCGATTTGTATGTGCTAAACTTCACAAGACCGCGAGCCAAAAGTCGAGATGCCAAAAATGGCAATTGCAGCATAAGTTTTCTCATACTTGTATCGCGCGAAACGAATTCTCAGCTCATGTTTATTTATACAAGAGATTATGAAAATTAAAACGAAATTGGTTCACAGCAGATGAGACAACGAGATGGCAAGTGACATCATGGGGATTCGTATAAAAAGATTGAGGGAGTCTGAAGAAGGCATACAAATGGGTTGATAATCCATGCATTACATTAAATCCGATTGGTTGGAAATGTGTTTAATATCAAATTACGGCCATAACATGCTGTGAAACTTTCGCCTTTCAACCAACCATCGTTGGGATTTATTGACACTGCCATTTGTTTAATTGGAGACCCATTAATCTGGGCCCGAGAACGACGGAGGATAAAGCGTCAAAGTCAAAGCGGAAGACAAAGCGGCGACCCGCTTAAGTGGAAATCAAACATTTGCCTCACAGCCCGCCAAGTTGCAACTTAATGCCAATAATATCCGCGCGTCAGGCGCAAATGTTTGCCCTGTCTGTCTGCCTCGTCCTCGTCCTCGTCCTTTATATCCCCTGACCCCTGACCTCGGCTTGCTGATCCCTACGCTGTTTGCCCTGTTCCCTGTTCCCCCGGCATTGTCATTGTCTCGCTGGCATTTTATTCCGCCGCCTTTCAACTGGGTCAGCATCGATTTTTGGCCAGCGACGTGTCACAATTATCGCTGCCAGCGATGGATTCGATGGCACCCAAATGGCGGCCATCCACAAAAAAAAAATGGGAACAACTGCTGCACTTCCTTCCTTCCAATCTAAGGGCGCCTGGTACTCAGTAAGCCTAAATAAGCCTCTGGAGATTTAAAATCGATTAAAAACGTGCCGAAAAGTAGGCTTTAAAACGTTGCACTTTGGCTGTTGGCGAAATCGTTGCACTTGGGCTATTAGGCAGTTTAAGATACTTACGGATACTTATTAAGTTTCTTATTTTAATTTTAAACATTTATTAAATAAAATAAAGTGCATATATATTAAAATCAAACATGAAGCGAAGATGACTTTTAAAGTTAAGCAGAAAATAAAGAAAAGTCATAAGTTCTAGAATCATTTTAACACAGATGTCTTCTTTAATTACCTGTAGATAATAAAAAGTAATAGTTTATTGTGTTTATGCGAAATATATTAGTTCTTTATTGCATTTTTAATTCTGAAATATTCTGTTTGTCCCCGAAAAACACGACGTTTAAATATAAGCTTCGCTACGAAACTAAATAAACAATTTTACAGATTTTTTAAGGCCAGATTTATATAGGCCAGTACAGATTTTATAAGGTCATTAAATATATATTCCCTCGAAAAAACCAATATACCCTTGAACTCCCTGAATACCTCTCACAACAGCAACAAAAAAGGCCAACCGAATGCACTAAGGGCATTGCAGGACATCCTGAATATTAATGTCCCGGGTCAAAGCTATGAAAAGTCAAGTCTCGTGTTTATTGGCAAACGCTAAGGATTACGTACATATACCCGGCCGGCCGGAAAATAAAACCAAAACAAGTTTTACTGCAGTTCTCGAAACGCGCCAACAAAGACAAAGGCAAGTTGGCCAAAAATGGAAGCGTGCCAAGTGCGATTACTTGGCTTTTTTTTTCTCCTTTTTTGGGTTGGTCTTGCCCGGCAGCGTGTATTTTTGGAACAAGTGCAACATCCACGGCGGCAACTGCAACATACAGTCCTCGCCAGCAAGTGCAACTGCCATTGCCACTGCGCTGCCACAACCATATCCATGTTCTCCCTCTGTGTTTGAGCTTAACTTTTGGCATGCGGCATCGGTTTCTGCCTCCGTTTCCTTTTGGCCAACTGCAATTTCCCCCGCATTTGCATCCCGGAGAGCGGAGAACGGAGTCCGTAGTCCGTAGTCCGGAGTCCGGTCCGGTAATTTCAGATATGGCTAGCTGTACATGGAATTGTTTGGCGCAATGGCGCGTAAATGAGCAGAGCGCAAATTAAGTTGTTGTATCGTAAATCGCTTTTGTCTGGGCGCCTTGTTTTTTCATTTGCCATTCTAACATGCTTTTTAAGTTATATTAAAAACGGGCACAGTCTTTGCCATGTGCTTGGCAAGGCAGATGCAAATTTTACACAGTAAAGGTACTGTAATTATCTTTTAATGCATTCACATTATTATTTTCTATGGCCGTTTTGAGAGGCATTTAGCTGAATGTTTTATTATTATTCTTAAAAGTTGAGCTGAATGGAATTAATTGTGGTTTACAATATATATTCGTATCTATATTTTTCTAGCTTTTGTTTTAAATTTCTAATGGAATTAATCTGAAAAGGTTTTTTTTAAGGAGCTTAACAAATATAAATATAAGGTGATAATCATAAAGTCAACTATAAAGTTTATTGAATTTTTAGATGCATTGGAAGTAAAATTGATTTGTAAAATTCCATTTAGGTTGACTTTATTTTATACTATTTATAATTATTTTTTCTTTTTAATAATACAATTTTATTTGATTTATTTTTTAGGGTGCCATTATCCGGGAAGTCGAGGATGGAGTGCGCTGTGAACAATGCAAATCAGATTGTCCAGGCTTTGCAGCTCATGATTGGAGGTAAGACATGTTGATTTAAGAGCAGGAATTTATATATAAATACTAGCAAATTAATATATAAATACTAGCAATTTAAAAAATGAGTGGTTTATTGTTAAAATATAATTTCTTTTGAAAATCCGATATTGAGGAACTTTAAGATAAGCTAGAAACATAATTTTCAGTAGATAATATTAATGTGTCCCTTATTATTTGTAATATCTATTGAACAAAATTCTCATAAATCTATAATTTCAATGCATTATTATTACAACGTCGCAAGTGTATCGATTATTTTCCCCTTCACTGTAAAGCTTTCAACGAAAAGCTTTCCACCTGCTACGTGTTATTGCAGACACGGCCGCCAGGTGGAGCAACGGAGTCCGCTTTAAAATTCCAAAAAAATTAAAAACCTTATTAAATCAACAAAATAAGACCAGTAAAATATAATTACCCCCAAAGATAAATAAGCAAAAATAGGAACTGGAATCTGCTTGGATAAAACACCATAATAGATTCATTTGGGGTGATTTAAATACAACGTTTATAGACCATTTTTCCTGTGTGGGATCAGAATTAGTGTATTTCGGTAAATAAATTATGCGTCAGCGGTGCCAAAAACAGAGAAACCTCCTCTCAAGCAGCAGGGAATCAAGAACCAAAAAAAAAAACCAACAAACTTGTGGTCCATAAACGTTGAGATAGAAAATATATAAACGAAAACCGCAAGTCAGTGGCTGCCACGATTTGGCACTGCCTCTATATTCCCACTACCTCCATCTCTATCTCTCTCTCATTATATATAGAATCGATGACATCGGTGCAATGTGCAACGGATAATGACTGGCCACAACGTTAATTTATTGCCCCGAGTTGCGGCCGCGATCCAAATAAATATTTGCCTCTCATTATTCACTATTTATCATTGTTATACTTGCGAATGCCCATTCAACTCGCTAGAATTATGCAATTATTATGCGTTGCATTTTATAATTCTGCGAGATATAATAAGTACGCTAATCGGGCAACATTTTGGCAAATCGTCCAGACACTTAACATTTTCCCACAGCTTCTGCTTCCGACCGCGAAAACCATTTCAAATTACGCCATTAATTTGTGAACTCAACCGAATGTCCGACTGTCTGTCTGTCTATCGTCTCCTTTGTCTAACTGCGGTTGTTCGCTGCTTTGTATTTGTGTTTTCATTTTGATTTTTGATGCTGGCCGCACGCCAATTCCATTTGATGATTTACGGGGCGTATACGCAATACCCTGCAGTAGAGTATGGTATGGCAATTTTTGCTTTAGAAATAAATGAAATGAAATAAATATTTGTATCTGGTTTAAGTAGTATAGGGAAATACTTCTTAAAATTTATTTGAATAATTTTACAAAGAAAGGCCTTAAGCTCAACCTTAAGGAATACTGCACCGTGGTACGTCTTAATATGTCAGACCATGCCAGAAAGCCTTCTTAAACCAACCTAACCTACCCTAAACCAAACCATTTACCTACTTGTAATTCCTATAATACTATAAAGCCTTAAAATATTGTAGAGTATTTAATATTCATCATGTCTACCTCTTCGACATTGCTTCGACATAGAGCAATTGGTTCAATTTCGCCTTATTGGATTTGTTTGCCATTCGGCAGCATTTTAAAAGTATAATTTGCTAAAAGCAACTAAAATATCTGTTTTCCTTTGGCGATTTATGTTTTTATGTGGTTTTTAACTGCCATAAGTTTTAGGGGGTAGTAAATTACTTTTTTTTTAATTTGTCTAACCAAGCAACTTCTACACAAATACTCAACGCTCAAGAATCGTAAAAAAGCAGAGATTTGGAAATTTTCTATTTTTAATTAAAACGTAGGCATTTCTTTATGATCGTGTTATTAAAATCATTTGATGAAAACATAGATCAAACGGCATCAATGAACAATTTATTGTGGGAAAACATACACATACAAGAAATATATTATAGCTTGTTTATCAAAATAAATTTCAATAAGCTTTAATGAAAATAAAAATGATTAAATGTATTTTATATTTGAAAAAAAAAAACAGAAAACTGGGAAAGTAGTAATAAAAATTAAAAAAAAACCTTTTAAGCATAACTGATTAAATATTCATTAAATTATTGAGCAATTAACATAATCAGAAATCTAATTAAAAGCTTGTTTTTAAGAAAATAAATACTGCCAACTCAAGCTTGTGATTTAAAGATTGCCTTTGATTAGAAAAAGGAATCGACTCGCTTCAAATATAATAATAATTACTATGTTTAATATTTCCTAATTATACTCTAGTAGATTTTAATAAATAAAGCAATTAACTAATGTTATTACAAGCAAATGCAGAAGAGCTAATATTTAGCGTTAATTTAAAATACCAAACACAATAAATTATATAACAATTCTCGAGTTAAGGTGATAATGAGCTTATAAGTAATTAATTTAGGAAAATTGGGTGCTTGAAGCCCCCATTTGGGCAACCTTCACCTCGATGCATTTTCGATTTCCCTCAGCTGCAACGGCAATTAGCGGGCAATTAAAGACCTCGACTTGATTTTCCATACATATTTACCCAAGGGTTCACCGCCAGACATGTGTTTGCTTTCCCTAGATTGGGATTGAATTGATTGCGATACAAGATTGAAGACCGAAGATTGCGATGTGGTTGCAACATCAATTTGCTGGGTTCAGCTCAAGTTCAAGCTCTCGAGCGACGCGTGCAGTTTCTTGAATACGTATATATATCTTTTTTTATGTCTCTTATTTTTTTGTAGGGCTTATGCTTGAGCAATAAAGCCCGACATTGACTGACTGACTGGCTCGAGCTCGTGTTTGTATTTACTTGTACTATATGTGCCTATATTATACACTGCCGATCTCTCTAACAGCGTGCTCGTTTCGAGTTTGCCGATTTATATATATTTTTTGTTGCTGTCGCAGTTGTACATATATTTTGTTGTTGTTTTGTTTTTTGTGCTCGGAGACGCGCTCAAATTGCATTGTTTAACTCTTAAAACAGTTGTTACTCAGTTGCCCACACGATCGGTCTGTGTCAGAGAGCGAATGAATATTCAAGTTAATTTTTGTGGTGCTTTTTTTTTTCAATTAAAAACCAAGAGAGCTGAGCACGCCATGTGTCAGCACCTTATCGCGTTTAAATTTACTCTCTTTTCCACAAAGACTGTTAACCCAAACGTCAATTGTGCTTATCAAAATCGAAATCTCTTTTGTCGTACGCACAGAGCAGTGAGAGGAAAACTATAGACTAAAGAGGAGGTTTTATAATAATATAGTGAACGGAAAACTCCCTAAGGATATATCAATTTTTATAAAAATAATGCAAATTGGAGCAGAAGTAAACCAAAAATAAATATAAATAAAAACCAAATGCCAGAAATTATACAAAGGCATTAATCTACAATACATAAACCAAACCTAATCAAAGATTTAACAATTATAGCCTGGAGTATGTGATATGATTTCCAATTACAAAAACTAAATACATTAAACAGATGATTGCCAATTAAATAAATTAAATAAGTAAAAACGTTAACAAAGTGTGAAATAAAATAAATAGAAATCGATATATATAATATTTTAATCTGTTGTAATCAGTTGGAATTTGACATTGACACTTGCCTATAAATATAAAGAAACTCAAATAGAATAATTAATGCATAAGACCTGACTCTGGAATAGGTTTGAGTATATAAAATAATGTTCATAACATGAATTATAATTTCCTATTGCCTTACAGTGTACTAAACTTCTGCAAATACATTTAAAAACCTTATACAAAGCAAAACAACCTATAAAAATAGCATCTACAAATATTTAAATAAATTTTATACAATATTCAAAAGACTTTAAAAGCCAACCCCAGCATAATTTCAATATCTGTGCGGTTTTAAAGTAGTGTAAAGAAACCCCCAAGAGTTTCACCTCTGCGATTGTTTGTGTTTCTACGTTGCGTGCTGAAGAGTTGAAAACCAACGTTGACGTTAAAGTTTCAGCCCGGAGCTAAAACAACATGCTGTTGCGGACCCAGTCATGTGATGTTTTCCAAGTGCAGCCGAAAATGGTGAAGAAGCAGCCCAAGTTTCCCACCCGCGAGCGCCACATGGCGATCCGGCGGAAGAAGTCCACGGTCACGGTCACGTCCCCGCCAGAAACAGCACGGAGTCCGGAGCAACGGTGAGAGATGGGGGAAAAGGTGGGACACAAAAAAATCATAAGTATTTCGGGGCTGACCCCTCTCAGCTATTTATGAGTTATTGAGGTGGTAATTATCGGCTAATGGATTGCCCCGCGGCCCACAAAAGTATTTTAATTGGGCATCAATCTTTCGGCATTCGCCTAGGGAGAGAGAGAGGAGAAAAAATAGATTCCACTTTGATTTTGGCATCTCTGCTGTTTTGCATAAGTTCACACTTTGCGGTATCAGATTTTTTTTCTGTGCTTGGCCATTTTCAGCCGCGAAAAGTGAGTGCTGAAAGAGCCAAATCAAATTAAATAATCGCTTGCAATAATTATAAATGCGCGGCCATTGGCATGCTTTCGGTTTTGATTGAATATTGAGTGGGTTCCAGGATTGCTCGTTATATAAATACCACTTTTTAAAGGCCTGAACAATAAATGATTTCGGTGGAAAAATAAATATAAAATATAAGATCAAGTTCAGGGAATATTTTCTACATAAAATCCTGAGAACTTAACACCTTTATAAATGGAATTATTTATTTATTTATTTATACTCTGGTTCCGTACTACTAATTTAATAATTCAATTGCCCACAAAAATCATAAATTGTCTAGTTGTAACAGTAAAAATAAATAAACAAGCATAGCTACAAAGATATATTCTTTAAGTTATATATAAACTGTATACATAAAACCTCTTGTAAATAAACACAAGGTAGCATAATTTACAGTTCTTTAGAATTTTAATTTGCACCGAACTTGGTCTCCCGTAAAAAAAATATACAAATTGGTTGTGCAAAATCCACGAGATCTGGCCCCATAAATAAACCCGGAATGCCCCACGTGAGCTGCCTTTTCAACTGAAAATTTTGACAACAAAGCAATTTAAAACATTTGCCGGCCAAAGGCCAACAGCACAGAACAAAAACAATAAAAAAAAGAAAAGAAATAGTGACGAATGATCATTGTACTTGGAGCAACAATAAACACCGGGCAAACGGAGCAAAGGAAAATTATTTCTGTGTTTACTTAATGTGACGCTGGCGTTAACGTGAATTTCCACGAATCAAAGCAAACGTCAAAGCCTAAAAAATATGTGCGCAAGAAATAAATAAATAGATTCCATTAAAAAGTAAGACAGCATTTGTAGCCACCTTTTTGGAGGCGGCCCGAACACAGCGCAAAAATCATCATCTAATGTAGAAATGTAGCCTTAATGGCTCGGCATCAGAGCCATTTACACCTGCGGCCAGCCAGCGACAAACGCCAAATGTAGCCGGCGGATACAAGCTCCTCATGTAGCTACAGCATCTGTAGCTGTATCTGTCTGTGTGTCTGTGTCTCTGCACCTGTGTTTCTGCCATCATCTCTTTACCCTGCAACGTAATGTAATGTAATGTAATTTCCTTTTGGCTGTTTTTGCGTGTTCGTGTAATTAAAAGCAACAAACGACAGGCTCGTGCATCGAGGGGGGCAGCTGATGGGCGGGTTAATAAACAAACAAACAAACAAACAGGCTTCCCCCGCAGATATTTACCTGGCCCAAAGAGTGTCCATGATAAATGGACTGAGTTATGCCCAATTGCACCTGCATGTGCAGTGAATATTGCCTCCTGAATGGATTCCGTAGTGGGTGAATTAATTTAAAAAGAATTGATGGGATATAAGTGCAAATGTGGGGGTCTCTGGTATTCAAATATTCATGGTGTTTGTGTTATATTAATCCTTATTTAGCTTTTTTATTGGGATGGAATAAAAGCATTAAATATTCGATTAAATTGAATTTGTTTTTGTGGATAAATAATCATTTATCTAAGCTTAACTGGGCTTATTGAAAATACAATTAAGCTACCTTAAATTATCATCAAAATTTAAGGCAATAAAGGTGCAAATATTTACTATATAATTCCGCATCCCAAAACAGTTTATCTCAGAACTTAATTGACTGCTTTTGGCCTAAATAAATCTCAGCAAAAACCACCTCAAATAGAATCACGTGCTGCCTTCGAAAAGAGATATAAATACATGCAATCGATGGCCTGCCAAAAGAAGATACATTATCCAGATACAGTATAAACATTTACTATGCAATGCCAGTTTGTTCCGGCACTTGGTCCGACTTTAGTGCTGGCTCCATTAATCAGTTGCCTCGCCAAAGTCACGTTTTGCATTTCGCTAGTGTATCTGCGTATCGGCAAGATACACTGTCAAGGTGTATCTGGCAGTGAGGCCACACTTAATGCGGCTGCTTATCAAGTTGACAGACATGGCGGCGACACCGCAGCAACTACCTGGACGCTTTGCGTACCTGGACACACTCGTGAGCCTCTAATTAAGTGGTTTCAAACTCAAACTTGAACTCGGCCAGGCCAGGCGATGGCCATCAATCTTGCGGATGTACGGAGATATGCGTCTGTACAGAGACAGATGCAAAGAGCGCACATTAGTTGTCCGATTTTATTGTACAGCCCGGCAAATTAATCATTAATATTTACGATTAAGCGAAAGCAAAAAGAACTCTTCATAAATTACACAGAGAATACTGGGAGATGGGTGTGTTGACTCTTGTCGTGCTGGTGCCCCATGAATGAAAACACTTGGCCACACCAATCAAACCACGCCTCCGCCCACTCAAAGGCTTTTGTGTATTTTTGGTACAAACACACACAAATTTGCTAACAGCAGCTAGCAGAGCAAACCGAATCCAATGGCATCATAATATTATTAAAGCAGTTGCGTACGCGAGCATTATGTTGAAAGGGGGCGTCCAGCTATTGTTTCAGACAACATCGGGGCGCAAATGCTTTAATAAACCGTCTTTATCAGTTGGATCAAGGTGGAAGCTCTTGGAAAAATAAATAAAGTGCTTATAACGGCAGCATTCAGTTGGTTTATATCCAATTATATATCTAAAGAGTAGTGTTAGATGAGCACCCAAAATTCATAAATATTCAGAAGGAATTAATTAATGGGAGGCCAGTTTAAATATTATTTTAAAATGCATAAATTATGCTGCAATATTTATTATTGAGGTTTAAACAAAGTGTTGATAAATATAGCATTTAGAGAGAATTTTTGTGGTTTCTATTCAATTAAATATTAAATTATTTATTGGTTAGCAATAATTTTGCTTTAGAATTTTTTTTTTTATTTCCATAAACATTTATTTATTCCTTGAAAATTAAGAAATAATATGTAGTGAAAATATAGTTCCCAAAGCTAAACCTAAACCCCTTTGGAAACTACGCCTTCTCATTTTTTACGGCCCATTTGCGTTGTCTTTATGGATTTTGTCCAGCTTTTACCCATTTTTCTTTTATTTTTTTTTTGTTTCTGCTGCCAACTACATACATCAGTTGGCCTTTTAGCTAGTTGCATTTTGTGCTTATAAATAATTGCAATTCGGAACTTGTTTCATGTCTGCTCGCTGCTTAGACGCTTAGTGGCTTATGTGGCAATCAAAGTCAAAGTGTGGAAAAATGGTCGCAGACGCGTTTGATAAATGACCGTAGCAAGTGGTGCGGTGGGGGCCATCCTCTCATCCGTTCCGACCTTGACCGCCTTCCGACGGCAGGAAGGAAAGAAGCCCATGTGTGGCATTTGGCTCGGTTTACATTTTGCGTAATAAGTGCAGCGACCGTTGGCCATTAATTTGCCGGAATTACTTGGGCACCCGCCGGCTCGTATCCCCTTGAAAGTCACTATCTAAGCGCTTCGCCAGCCAAGCGCACTACCTGTTGACTCATTAACTCAGGTTGCTGATCACACTGGGAAAAATAGCTGAAAAAAGTTAGGAACATGATCAAAACATGATCATTTTGAAATAATTTAAATTGTAGATTTTATAAAATAGTTGATTTTTGACAGAATAATTTTCTAAATATTGAACTATATTTATTTTTGATTAAAGAACCAAATTTAATTGTATTAAATTTTGGGGTTCCTTTTATAGGGTATACTTGTATTTAATAAATATTTTACTCTTAGATTCTTTTTACCTTTGACTTGCTGTTTTAATAATATCAGAACCCTAGTTTTTTGGGGTCAAAAGGACCTTGGACTCGGATTAAGGGTCAAAATACCTTGGGTTTCTCTTACACCCGATCAAAAAATTATAATTTGGATATAATTTAAATGACCGATTTTATTAATAAGTTGATTGGAATATTAAAAAAAAATTAAATTAATTTATTTGTAAGATGTTCAATTAAAAGAAAAAGGTTGAACTTAAGTTTTTTTTTTAATTTTATTTGCTTTATAATACCAGTAAAGCCCTTGGTTTTTCTTTCTTTAAATAATATTTTCTCTAGAACTAGACAACCTTTATTGGCCATTGGCAGAAAGGTTGAGTAATTAAAATTTCTCTAAGTGTGAAAAACTCCGAATTGAAGTTGCAACTCCCACCACATTGTCACTCCCCATGCATCCACTTGTATGTGCTTGTGCCCGAGTGTGTGTTAATGAAGAGCGCCATAAAATTCCGACGCAATGCATTGCTAATAAGCGGTTCTTGCGGCCTCCTCCCCCGCCTCGCATCGCTCCACCGCCTTGGATGCAGTGCGGCAGGTGTGCTGTGTCATTATCACGCTTACCTTTGGGGTGGCAACACTCCCGCCCATCTCGCTCTCGCTATCGCAGTATCTCGCACTATCTGGCAGCGTCTCACTCCCCCACGCTTTCTTTGGGGCAGCGCAGCAGCTTCGTGCTTTTATGCTGCGCTTCGGGCCGGCACTCGGCACTGGCGAAACGAACGGGAAAGCCGAGCGCCGAACACCGCGGCGCAGACAGCGACGCCGACGCAGCAGAGTTCAGTTAGAATTGGATTGTATAACGGTGCGGTTGTAGGCGATTCTCCCTCGGTTCCCTTTCGGCTGCCGCTCGCGCGTTTCGGGCGCGTTTCGCACGCGTTTTCATCGGTCGGTGAAATAAATATCAAATAAATTTTAAATAAATTGAGTTAAATTTATTTTAATTGCACTTTTATTTGTGTATTCACCTCTGGGCTTTTGGCCAATGACTTGCGCGTGACGTCGGTGTGGCGTGTGTGTGTGTGTGTGTTATTGCTCGACTTGAAGTGTTTAACATTTATTTGAATCGTAAACAAAAACAAAAGGCCTCGATTTGTTTACATTTCTGCCCTGCGGTTGCTTCTCCTTTTATTATTATCATTGCCGAACATTTTTGGTTTTTGCAAAAATGCAAATGTCAATTGCCGGGAATGAAAGTCGAGAGAATTTCCAGAAATCTTTCAGCGGATTATTACATTTTCCCTTGGCCAAAAATGAGTCAGTTCTTTTTTTTTTTAATTAAATTTATCCCACACATTTGACATTTGTTTTTCCTTTTCTTTTTCTGCCTTTTCACGGCCCATTCGCGCTTTTCTCAATTTTGTAACACATTGTGACCAGATTTCGCGGAACTGTAAGCCCCGGAAATTTTTGCATCCAGTGCTGAGTGATAAATATTAGCGGGATGCGAGTGGTATATCTCTTCTTGATCCGTAATAGTTTCCCAGAATTCAGTGACGCTTCTTCTGGTTCGGATCTCACTGGGTTAATGGGGATCTCAACCCGCTCTAAATTGACGAGACAATAAAGTGAAAAAGTGTATTATAAATCATAGTAAATGCTCAGTAAATTGGGTAAACAACATAACTGGGTAATGAGGTGTTTGCTCTCTCCGATCGGGCAGTTTGATAGTGAGAAAAACAGAGTTATCAATTCCTCAACAACGTTGTGTTATCTAATTCTTAGTGTTATCGCTCCAGGCACTATGCTCGAGACCCCGTAAATCCCTCGACAATGCAAGCAGACTTGGGAGTTTGTAATTCCTTTTTCAGTACTTTTTTTTCCCCTAAAGTCAACAAGAGTTTTCGAAATGTGTCAGCCTTTTCAAATATTTATAATAGTATTTCATATTTCTGGTATTGAATTTTACAAATTAAATAAGTTCTAAATTATTTCCTTGTGGCGGAATCATTCCAATGGAAATTACTCTTAATATTATGTAAATTCAATAATTTGCATTCATAATAATTTGTTACAATAAATTTGTATTATTTTATGAAATGTCAAGGTCTTTTGTTGGTCGGAAAATAATTACTTTGAATGAAGATCTTATTATATTTGCCATTAATGGCTTTCAAGTCATGTTAACATATGATTTGTACATAGATTTTCCTTATTATATCTTTATTTGATTAGAAAACGAAGCACAAAGTTTTATACCATTAAAATTGACCTTTACCATTCCCTCTACTCCTATAATTATTGTAAACTTTCCTTATAATTTCGCTATTCCCTATATTTCCCTTAGAAATCACATTGGCTTTGTCGTGATTTATGTAGTGACATTTGCGGTTCATCTCTGTGGGAACCCCGCAAGGTTGTAATAATTCACTATGCAATTTGTAGCCAAAGAATATTCTATCTGCTCTCCGTCCGTCCCTCCGTCCGGCAGCCCCCAACAACTTTGAGTATAACCCCGTGCCCGTGCTCGTAAATATCAACTAAGCTGCTCTTGCCTCACGAAAGCGGGGAAGGGTGAGGTTGAAAGGGACTGGGAAGAGGGGCTGGTGCAGTGCATATGTTAATTATCCCACCTGGCCAATGATAGTGGGGTAAAAGTTGGATAAAGCTGAGGAAAGAGGGCGGGCAGCGGCTGCTCAGTGATTCAATTAGCGGTAGCCATACGCACATAGTCCGTAGTTATGGCTACACAGGGAGAAAAGTTTAACAAATGTGCTATGGGTTAAAAGGAAATAATGCAAGTAATTTGTTTATAACTGTTTTGTAACCCTTAAATGTGAAAGTGTAAAATGTAAATTCATTTGATTGAAAGGAATCTAAATATATTAGACAAAATAACATCGTAGGGTACGCTGAAGTTTACTTTAAAAAAAAATTCTATAAAAATAAGTCCATAAAGCACACATGAGAATCGGAAAAATAGTTTTCCCTCTGGCTTAGTAATAGCAAAAAAGTGCAGCTTAAAATTCACAAGTACAAATTCGCTGATATGCTAGTTTCATTCCATTAGACGTCGAGTTAGGATAATCGCTCTTTTAGTAAAAAACCATTCAGATATCGTCACACTTTACAACAATAATATATTTTTAAAGTCGTACATTGTTAAATTTAAAGTAAATAATTTAAAAATGTCAAAATATCACTCTAAGATCTCATAAAATTATAGAGATTGCTGGAAATTGCTATCAACATTGTGAAGTTACTTGAAGTTTAATGATTAAAATATCCTGCATCTGACTATATTCATTTTAACTACAGATAAGTTCCGATTGAATATATATTTAATATTATTATTTATAGATTTTCCCATATTTTCTCTCGGTACCGCTGCAATTGTATGCGTTTTTACTATATAGGGCAATCTGAGCGTCCGACAGTAGAGTGCATTGTTCTGTTGTTGTTGGGGTAATCGCATTAAAAGTCGTTTAATCGAAAGCGAAAAAGAGAACTACCCCACTGCCCCATGCCATCCCCTTTGTCTTTCCCCGCCCTTCCTCGTCTCAGCCACCTTCAGCCAAGTGGGTGGAAAATGTAGTAGGGGATGGATGATGAAGTGGGAGGAGCTAGCGGGTTCGAGGGCTTGTGGGGAAACTGGGACCACGGCTCATAATTGAGATTTGTTGCACTCCGACGCTGACTTTTATGCGAGCGCTTTTTATTGTTTATTGTTTACAGCGGCAACATGTAAGTGCAATTACAGTGGAAAATTGGATTTCCTTCCACTTTGCTGCGGAAAAGCTCTCTCGGCAGCGCGACGCAGAGGTTTAGCTTTTCTGGGAGGTGGCTGGCAAATTGTTGGTCAAACAATGCTGATTGCCCTCTGCCCCCGACGATCTCCAGAATATGCTGGATTTGGTGATTTGGACGGGGGTTTGTGCGACCATCGAGGGGGTCGTAGCCCCAAAACTTTTCCAATTGCGGTCGCCTCTCGGCGCTTGACTCTACTATAAATGAAAGTGACTTTGGGGCTTATCAATTGTAATTGTTGGTCCGGGTTACCTCCGCGGCGGCATCCATTCCTCCCCCTTTCACCCAAAGCGCGAAATGCTGCGGGGCCTAACAAGAAAAGTTGTCGCCGAGTTTGACTGTCTATCTGTGTGTGACAGACAGTGTGTGTCTGAGTGTGCGAGTTTTGCTCTACGCTTACAGTGCGTGCCGAAACTATTAAGCATACTTGCCGAATTTTTATAGTCAAAAGACAGTCACAAATAATATTAGAGATATTTATTTTAAGATTGGCTTTAATTCCAGAAAGGTATTTTAATATTTTGCAATAATAATTCATGCAACACAACACCGTCTTTTGTATCCTTAAAATAAATATCCCTATTTAATAAAATAAAAGAATTTTAAATAAAAAAGTTATATGGCCACCATAGGCGCCACTTTATTCCCTATCTTTCTTAAATATCTCTCAACTTTAATTTAATTCCAACTAAATACTCAAAAAACAAGTATTTAAATTATAATACTAAGTAATATTTATTATTAAGTTGGGCCGAAATCCCGGCGGTACTGCAATACCGGGCCAACCCGCGACAGAGGTGGAGCAAGCTCCTAGCACTCCGTCTGATTCCAAAAATCAGTTTAACATTTGTTGTCCTCCAATGGAGGAACTATCAGATGTTAAGCTGATAAGAACAGATACTACACTTTGATCTTAGCCATAAGGCC
>VNKF01001528.1:0-18516 GCA_008044355.1 Drosophila lacteicornis | reverse complement strand
CCTCTTGAGCAACGTAGGACGGTCAATTCTGATTGGTACACCACCATTTGTTTGCCTGAAGTCTTCGGTGAAATTCGAAAAACGAACAAGGGAAGACGAATCATTGTGCACCATGACAATGCGAGCTCTCACACATCGGCTCAAACCAGCGCCTTTTTGACTGGCCAAAACGTCGAATTGATGGGTCATCCGCCGTACAGTCCTGACTTGGCACCAAATGACTTCTTTTTATTTCCTCACATCAAGAAGAAAATGCGTGGTCAACGATTTTCGTCGCCAGAAGATGCTGTTGAAGCATTCAAAAACCATGTTTTTGAGGTGTGTCAATCAGAGTGGAAAAAGTGCTTCGAAAATTGGTTTGAGCGCATGCAAAAGTGTGTAAATCTTGATGGAGAATATTTTGAAAAACAATAAAACTATTTTCCTTAATAAATATTCGTATTTTCATTATTAGGCCAGAAATATATGTAGCAGCCCACGTAATACTGGCAGATATTTGCTATACAAATAAATTAAATTAAAATGAAAATACCTTACCTTGTAGTAGCAGGGATAGAATTCACTCAAGTTGGGATCCACGTAGATGAAAAACATATTAAAAAACGACTCCTGCGGGAACTCGTGATGGGCATCAGGTACCTGGTAAGGATAATATATAGATAACTATGCCTCCATCTGCCTTTTTAAAGTTATAAAACCCTTGTTACCCCTAGTTACCTGGTATAAAACCATAAATACATATTCCCATAAACATTAAAATATAAATACCCCTAAAACTAAACAGATATCCAGGGAATTTCTGGGAAAAACTGCATTCCTGAAAAAACAGAAATTCCAGGACGTAAAAACCCACCAGAAAGGCATGCCATTGCTGGCTATGCTCGAACTCCGGCAGCTGAAACGCATTAATCTCGTCAATCCGCGTGCCATCCGCGTCCAGATCGATCTCTCCGTCCAGCGGGGAATAGGCCTTGTGCAGCTTGTTGAAGGGCAATCCATTCTAAGGAGACACCAGATGAGACTCTGTAGATTTTCCCAGACTTCCAGCCAGAACTCACCACCATGCGGAAGTTCTTCTCCAGCGCCTTGATGTTTCCCGGGAACTTGCTGCTTCTGGCAATGGGATTGCGATCCAGACGCAACTCTCTGGCCCGGAACTGCGCCAAGTCTCGGCACAAGCGTTCGGCCGACCTGATCTGGAACTCAAACATTAGCCAGGGATCCCTTAGAGTGCAGCTGAAACCCTCGAAAAACCCACCTTATTGCCACTCAAGTCGAGCAGGGCGTAGTCCACGTTCGACAGGAGACTCAGGTGGCGCACCTCTCGGATCTGATTGTTCGTCATAATGAAGCCATTCACACGACCGCAGGCGGGATCGTTGCGGATCACCTGGCACACGTTCATCAGGATCGCGGGATTGCCCAGGCTCACCACAATGTTCCGGAACTCCTGATGCGACCCAAAGCTATCCAGATTGAGCAGTCCGTCCACACCGTTCTGCTGCTCCAGTCGCTTGAGCAGATTGTCCACCACCCTGGCGATGAGATAATGCGGCGATATCTGCCTCATTTTGGACTCGGCCACCGCAAGCTGTACTCCAATCGGTATGGCGGCGCCGTTGCCCACGCTGATCGTGAGGCACTGCTTGAAGAGATTATCGATGGCCAGCTTGCAGTTGCGGGCAAGGAAGGTGTCCTCCCGGGATCCACGCTGGAAGAGAGAAAATCGCTTAAAAAACACACACATTTCCCTGGTGATGGGAACACCTACCTGGTAGTTGACGGGATAAAACTCTGCCCCGTCGACCGCTTCGTACAGAGCCTCCATGATCAGAAGCTGCGGATTGGGCAGGTACTCCAGCTGACCGCGGTGGTACACGGTGAACTCGTTCCAGTTCAGGCCCGGCACTCGGTCGCCGTAACTCGAGCAGTTGGCGTAGATCCTGGTGTCAGGATAGTCCAAACGGATGGGCTCCGTGCCGTCGCCGAAATCCAGGACACGCCTCTGGCCTGGCATCGCAAAGTGTTGTTTATTGTAGTTGTTTTAACTCAAATAACAATTTACACCTTGCAATTCAAATTTTACGCCTGTCATCCATGCCGGCTGCAAACAGTGTTGGAAAGCGCCTCGTAGTTGTTTTGAATTATTTTACGGAAAATTCCGATCAAAATGCAGCTGAAACTGTGACCGTTTTCTTCGACTGCCAAAAGACTACTGATCACAGTTTAGACCTACAGTCCGAAGGAAAACCTAGGCCTTTAACAGCTTCTAAATCATATAAAACCCCTGAAATCCAGGCTTGAGCAGCAAATAGTGTTGGAAAATGTCGAGGGCCCCGTTTGTTTTTATTTTTTTTAATGAATTTCCAAGGGAGTGCAGATCGAAACCGCCACCGCTTCCTTTGGCTGACGAAAGACAACTGACCCGAGCCGAAACCTACAGCTCGTCGGGGAACCCAGGCCACCCTGAAATTTCTGCCTGCCTCAGCACTTTGTCAAGCATGAAACCCGATCCCGACCCTCCGAGCAATATTGAGCAACGCTCTAAACATAACAATGTTTATTTGTTTTAATGGCTTAATGGCTACATAAGTCTTTTGGAAAGATGTGGAGTGAGATACATATCAGATACATATTAACCTACTTCTTCGGCGTCCTCTTCTTGGCGCCGGCATTGGCCATGGCGTTGGCCTCTTTCTTGCCCTGGTAGAGACCGGTGTAGTAGCCGGACATGTACCAGGCGGTTAGCATGGCAACCACATCCTGCTCGCCTCCCTCGTTCTGGGAGGTGAACATGGGTGGCAGCGGCGGCATGGGCGGCATTGCCAGTCCGGCGCTTCCTCCGGCAGAGATCTTGCCCTTTCCCGACGACGACGAAGACTTCTTCGGGTTAGCGGCAGCGGCAGCGGAAGCAGAAGTCGATGGCTTGGAGCGGACCGGCTGCTCGCCACCAGCCTCTTCCTGTTTGGCGGCAAAGAACTGCTCTCGACGCACCTTTTTGCCCCACGAAGGCAGCAGATTCTCCATCGGCACCACCTGCTCGTTCTCGTAGCCCAGGTAGCGAATAGTGCAGTTTTCGCCCTTCTCGTCTATGGAAACCACGGCGCCCTCATAGTCCAAGCCATCAATGTAGGTGGCGCGGGCAAAGTCGCCGACCTTGAAGGACATCGGCCCGGGGCTGAGGGGCGAATCCTCGGGGGCATCTTCAGCTACGACGGCTTCAGAAGCAGCGTTCTCCTCCTCTCGCTTGTTGGTGGAATCGGCCAGACGGCGTGCCAGTTCCTCGCGGGCCAGACCCACGTTTTCGTCGTAGAACTTGACCAGCAAGGTGTCGTCCCACACAGTGGTGTTGACCTCTTCGGACATCTTACCAGGCTAGATTCGTCGATTCTTCTAAAAATAAGAAAAAGTGTTTGACGCTTGTCGTTTGGCGTATTGTGGAAATTTTAATGTTAAGCTAGTGTTGAACAACGAGGCTAAGCACGTGCACTGCTCAGCACTGACCGAAAGTCAAGTATCGCCTAGAGGTGGACTACAAATCGATATAAATGCTTAACTTTCAAATTGGACAAAACAAATTATACGAAATACGCAGGTTAATGAAAAATAACATTGGATATCCAATAAGTATGTGTTATCCCCTGGATCCTGTTGGAAATGTCCTTTGCCCAAGTGGAACTTTATTGCGATATGCATATATCGGTAGAGTCCTGCATTTAGCCCGGTCACACTGCATGCCAACTGCCATCCCTAGCGCAAAAGCGAAACTCATCATCCAAACTAAACTCTTTAACTCAATTTAACCGAAGTTAAGCGAATAAAATGGCCAACGTAGAAGCGCTCTATAAGGAACTGACCGTCGAGTGGTCGAAGCGACCCCCAAACACCACACGCTGTGGCCAGCTGCTGGACCAACTGAAGGTGGCTCTGGTAAAGTTGGCTTTCCTGCCCACCGACGGAACCGATGCACAGAACTCCAAGAAGCAGCTGTTGCTGGCCAGGAGCGTTCTCGAGGTGGCCGTGGAGCACAGCGTGCTCAGCAAGGACCTGCTCGCCTTCGAGCGCTACATGGCACAGCTGAAGTGCTACTACTACGACTACGCCAAGATCATCGGCGAGTCGGAGAACAAGTACAAGTTGCTGGGCCTTAATCTGCTGTATTTGCTCTCCGGTAACCGGGTGTCCGACTTCCACACGGAACTGGAGCTGCTCTCGGTGGACGTCATCCAGCACAACCAGTTCATCCGTCCCATCCTGGCGCTCGAGCAGTACATTATGGAGGGTCGCTACAACAAGATCTTCCAGGCCAAATCAACGGTTCCCGCGGAGGTGTACAGCTACTTCATGGATCTGCTGGTGGAGACGGTGCGAGACGAGATTGGCGCCTGCATTGAAAAGTCGTACGACAAGATCTCCGCCAAGGACGCGGCCAAGCGCCTGAACCTGCGAGTGCCCGATGAGATTAAGGCCTTTGGCGAGAAGCGGCAGTGGAAGCTGGAGACCAGCGGTGACTACAGCTTCACGGACCGCAGCGTTAAGCCCAAGGAGCTTCTACCATCCGAGGAACTGGCCGAGCAGGTCCTCAGCTATGCCCGCGACCTCGAAATGATAGTTTAAGAAGTCCCCCCACACAGCTTGTAGTGTTTGATATATCGTAAAAAGTTAATAAAAGTAACCTTTAATCTAGAGCGGATGTAATGATTCTACATTTAATTCGAATTTATTTAGTTACCTTTTTATATTTGTCAAAACTGTGATCGCATATTTCGTGACTGTGATATTTAAGTGTGACAGTTTCCCCGAACTGGGAAGGGGGATTTGTGCATATCTGTGCGACGGCCACACTAGCGAGAACGACAGCGGAGTAAAAATTTTCGCTCTGCGATTATTCGTAAATTGCTTAAAAAGCAAATAGAAGAAATTAGAACATAATACACGCCATGGCCTGCAACGCTAGCAAGACGACGCTCCTGCGCGCCATCGCCGTAAGTCTCGACTTAACCAAACAAAAGTTACGGCAACGAAGCATCCCCCACAGGGAGGCTCGTGTTACGTAAATCGGTGTAAAACTTGCTATCTAAACAAATGCGAACGCCTTAAGAATAATGACAATCACGTCCTGTTTTCCGGCAGAAACGAGGCTACGCCACCTGCCCCCGTCCCGCGGGCGACCTGTCCGCCGTGAGCGTGAAGGTGCTGGAGAACAAGCTGGTGGTGGCCACCGCCGAAGCCACCGTTCCCGTCTCGCGTGTGTCGCTGGTGCTGGGGTAAGTCCCAGTCCCTTAATCGCTGGTATTGTGAGTGCTTTAATTGATTCCTTGCAGCGCTGGCTCTCGCAACGAGGCCTACGACACCCAGGGCGCCTCGCATCTGCTCCGCTTGGCCGGCGGACTGAGTACCCAGAACTCGAGCGCCTTCGCCATTGCCCGCAACATCCAGCAGGTGGGCGGCACCTTGACCACCTGGGGCGACCGCGAGGTTGTTGGCTACACGGTGACCACCACTACCGACAACGCTGAGACCGGACTGCGTTACCTGCAGGATCTGCTGCAGCCTGCCTTCAAGCCCTGGGAGGTGAAGGACAACGCCAAGACGCTGCTCAACCAGCTGGAAGCCGTCTCCAAGGAGGTGCGTGTGCTCAAATCGTACTGGATCGTAATGGAACTCTATTAATCTTTGAATCTTTTGCAGCAACGCGCCATTGAGCTGGTGCACAAGGCCGCCTTCCGCAACGGCCTGGGCAACTCAATCTACTCGCCCCGCTTCCAGCTGGGTAGGCTCTCCTCCGAGAGCCTGCTGCACTTCGTGGCCCAGAACTTTGCCGCCGGCCGTGCTGCCGTCGTGGGCGTTGGCATTGACAACAACACTCTGGCTGGCTTCGCCCAGACCCTGCAGTTCCCCAGCGGCGGTGGCAAGGCTGCCTCTGCCAACTGGTACGGCGGAGATGCCCGCAAGGACACTGCCGGACACAGGGCCGTCGTGGCCGTGGCTGGACAGGGCGGTGCCGCCTCTAACCACAAGGAGGCTCTGGCCTTTGCCATTCTGGAGCAGGCTGTCGGTGCCCCTGCGGCCACCAAGCGCGGCACCTCGGCCGGACTCTTCGGCGAGGCTGTTAACTGCGCTGGCGGCGAGGGAGCCGTTGTCAAAGCGCTGAACGCCAGCTACTCGGACGCCGGTATCTTTGGCTTTGTGGTGTCCGCCGACGCCAAGGATGTGGGCAAGACTGTGGAGTTCCTGGTGCGTGGCCTCAAGTCGGCCTCGGTCTCCGACAAGGATGTGGCTCGCGGCAAGGCTCTGCTGAAGGCGCGCGTCATCTCGCAGTACTCGTCGGACGGTGGCCTGATTAAGGAGATCGGTCGCCAGGCGGCTCTCTCCCGGAACGTGCTGGAGGCCGATGCCCTGCTCAACGCCATCGATGGCATCTCGCAGAGTGAGGTGCAGGCGGCGGCCAGGAAGGTTGGCGGCTCCAAGCTGGCGGTCGGCGCCATCGGTCACCTGGCCGGCGTGCCCTACGCTTCCGATCTGGCTTAAGTAGATAGAGAAACACCTGTACATCTGTAAACCGTAATGTAACGACAAGAAAATACAACCTGTTGCAAGGAACGATCCGCGAACTTAGATACTTATAAATCCTACTTTAATCGGTGTGTAAATACTTTGGGATAACTACAGAACGGCTAATATATATAGAAATGAAGGATAACAACACTGGAATGGCCACTACACAAAGACCACCACGATAATGGCCACAAACAGGGCAATGATGACCAGCCAGTAGCCCCAGGTGCTGTCTCGCCGGTTCACCTGCCCGATGCTCTGCGTCTCCCGCTGCACCCCCGACTCCACACGGTCCATGGCGTTCGCCAGGTTGTCCAAGATGTCTGCAAAAGCCGGAATGAGGAGCCTACAACAACCAAGTTCCCTGGGCTTACTCACTGTTCTGGTCCTCCACCTCGTTGCCCAGCTGGGTGGCCAGCTCCCGCTGTCGCGAGAGGGTAACCGACAGAGCCTCGAGGCCCTGGTCCTGCTGCGCCAGCATCTCCATCTTTCGCTGCTTCAGCGCTTCCGCGTCCATGGGGGCGTCACCCGCCCGGAGATCCTGTTCCTGCCAGGCCGAGCCGGAGCCTGAGGTGGCGACAGAGGCCTGCACATCGGCCCGCGTACTATTGGCAAACTTCTCGCGGATTCCACGCAGCTGGGAGGTGAGTCGGTCGTAGTCAATGCGACGCTCCTGCAGCTCCTCCTCGGAGCTCGTTTCCCAGGTGATGGCATTGTCCAGCACCACCTTGAGATGCTTCACATCCTGACCCAGCTGCTCCAGGCCTGACCGTATGTTGGCCGACAGCTGGACGTACTGACTCTCCTTGGGGCCGAGCTGCTGGCGCTGATTCAGCTGCACAAGCAGCTGGTGGTGCAGCCGCTTGCAGCCCTCGTACTCGATGTCCCAGGAGTCGTGATCCACCAGCGCCATTTGTCCACTTCAGGCTATGAGTAATGGTATTAAACAAAAAAACTAAAAACTACGCCTCAAAATGAAGCCAGACAACAAAAACATTTAGCAGCGCAACAACAGCTGATGACTGCTGGCAAATTCAGGATAAGACATTAAAAAAGGTGTAAGGTCACACTGAAAGCTGTCAATAATACGCAGATCTTTCGGATAAATCTTTTACTTATTTCTTTCGCATTACTCTTCCAAATTTAAATATGCTTTCCAAATTCCGATCGTTAAATGGATTAATTTTGTACACAGCCCGACGAAGCTATTCCGTTTGCTCCACAATTCGCTCCGGCTACACCCCAAACACAAGCTGTAAAAGTCGCCCTCTGGAATTGTTGAAAATGGCAAGCGCCTACAGGCAGGAAAGATCTCTATCGTCGTTTAGCGTTATTTTAACGAGGTATTATTCTTACAAATGGATGATGTCCTCAAATTAATATATTTTAAATCCGCCCTAGGGACAAGTTTTACATTGATGTTCATGGACGACGAGCCGAGTTACTATTTAACATTCACGAAAATGTGATGGAGATAACGCACACCAAAGTACCGAAGGATCTCGGAGGACATGGGCTGGGCAAGATTTTGGCGAAGTCGGCACTGGACTTCGCACTCCTAAATGGTTATTTTATCCGAATCAAGTGTGCTTTTGTCCAGCACTACATAGACAAATATGAGCCGCAGTACGCCCAGTGGCAGTTATGAAGAGACTTTTAGATTATTAAATTGCAAATTTAATCCCACGCACAAACCGTTGTTGAATAATTATGTAACGACATTTTACTAAATCTAGTTATTCAATAAAACAAATATAACAAAACACTAGCTATACTAGTTTAACAATTGTATTTAATTAGCTGGATAGCTCATATTATTCGGTCTAGGTGCTAATTGCTAATCGACGTATTTAACTTATTAAAAATAAGTAGGTAGCACTGTAAAGAATTGTTTAATTATTTTTATGATTATGCTAAGTGAATGATATTAAGAAGATACTTCTTACTAATGACTTATCTTATATGTGTATAACTTGAAGTGTTCGGATTTCCTGCAATCTGTATTGTTCAAGAAAACCGGACTATAGCTTAGAAAAAGTTGAAGTGTGGCAGGTGCGCCGCATAACCAATCTCAAGATCGGGTACATATCTTATGTTTTTTTAAGATTTTAGCTTTCGAAATTTTTCAAGCTTTTGATATAATGTGTGGATTCAAAACCTGCGCTGGAAACGTGTGATTATTCTAGTGTTCAGTTTTTTTTGTTTCGGTTTAAAAACTAGCTTTAAATTCAAAACTTTAAAATAAGTATAGCCAGCTATTTATTTAACAGATTTTAGCTGGTACTTATAGCCGAATTCATAGTCAACTTTGGTGTGTTCCCGAATACATAAAATGCTGTTTATGCACACACCTTTTTACCGAATTGGTGTATTGAATTCATGAATTCGGCCTAGCATAAACCTAATAAAAGAGTACCCTGTGTGAGATGCCCGATACTATCGCGATAGTAACGATATCCTTAAATTAAAAATATTCTTAATATTTCAACTTCTTGCTATAAAAATCAAAGAAAACTATTAATATAGGCCATATACATACGTTATATCTTACTAAAAGTCGAATTGAAAAGTGTTGAGGGGCTAAAAATATGAGAAGGAATATCTTTTCTGCCGGCGGTCTGGCAACATTTTACCAATACACGCACATTTTGCCAAACGATAGTTGTAACAGGTACGCAACTATCGTCCATACCTAACTCACACGTACACACAATTTAGTCGTGATTTCTTTTTATTTGTTTCAAATTACAACTAAAAACTGAACAAATCGAGCCCCTAAACCGCTGGCCACAATGCCGAGTGCCTGTTTTCCCGTGCGCGAACCTTCCACCTAAGCGGAAGCGAGCCCGGCCGCTCTTTTTTGGACGTTTTCCGCCCGGGAGTGGGAGAGCGGAAAATCCGCAGGCAAGCCTGCTGCAATCGGCAAAATTATAGGGCTATAATTTAGGTAAACCCGGGAAGCAGCACGCACGCACAGTCGTCGTCGTCGTCGGGCCAGCATGGAGCGGCGCGTGAAGCTGAAAACGATCAACCCGCACATCACGTGCAAGATCTGCGGGGGCTATTTCATCGACGCCACCACGGTGACGGAGTGTCTGCACACATGTGAGTTGCCGTTGTGGAGTGGAGTGGAGTGTTTTGGTGAAGCTAGAGAGAGCACCTGCCCAACAACTGTGTCCGCCTCTCTCTTTCAGTCTGCAAGAGCTGCCTGGTGAAGCACCTGGAGGAGAAGAAGACCTGCCCCACCTGCGACAACATCATCCACCAGTCCCATCCCCTGCAATACATCAGCTTCGATCGCACCATGCAGGACATTGTGTACAAACTGGTGCCGAAACTGCAAGAAGGTGCGTGTTTGCCTCGCCTCTGAGGGTCCCGAATATCCATGCTAAGCAACGGTTGGTTACTTTGGCTACTTTCAGATGAATCGCGCCGGGAGCGGGACTTCTACAAGAGCAGGAACATGCCGTGCCCGAAGGACATCACGCAGAACCACGAGGACGACAACGAGAAGGTGATGGAGGCGCACGCCGAGTCCGACTTCCATCGCCTGGACGAGCAGGTCAATGTGTGCCTGGAGTGCATCAGCAATAACTTCAAGAACCTGCAGAGGCGCTTCATCCGCTGCAGCTCGCAGGCGACGATAACGCATCTCAAGAAGCTGGTGGCCAAGAAGATACTCAACGGCATCGAAAAGTACCGCGAGGTAGGACGATTGACAGTAGTAATAACCGTTCTTGTAGCAGTCGCTAATCCTCTGACCTTGCAGATCGACATCCTGTGCAACGAGGAGCTGCTGGGCAAGGATCACACGCTAAAGTTCGTCTATGTGACGCGGTGGCGCTTCAGGGATCCACCGCTCCGGCTGCAGTTTCGCCCCCGGGTCGAGCTCTAACCGCTAACCGCTGGGAGCTCGCTGTTTTTAGTATAATGCCACAACAAATGATCTATTTTTATAATTTATTGACAAAGCGTAAATATCGTAATTAGGAGAGAGTCGCTAGTGTTAGTCCCCCGACCATGTGTGCATGTATAAAGTCGTAATTATATGGTTATCCCCCCTCGTAGGATTAAGTAACTTCCTATCTCGTGTGACCCCTCACATATTTGCTCATGATTTAATCAACTTTCTCCGTTTGCAATATTTTATGTTCTCCTCCGTATATAGTTTCAAATGTATTGTATTTATTATTTTAATGTACAAAACACACACGATTGTAAATAAATTTGTAATTATGTCGAATGGCGAATGGCGAATGTCTAATTCGGTCGCTGCCACGCGTTCCTGTAGCTGTACCGTGGTCGCGGTGCTCCTCCAAGGAACGGCGCCCGCTGCCCGTATCTCCGGGGTCCAGATGATGCAAAGGGTGGAGCACAAGGTGGAGGTGGCCGCTGCTGATATCCGAACCTCGGTGGTGGAGCCATCGGATATGGAGCGTACATTCCCTGTAAGTGACAAATAGATTTAAATTTTAAATTAAGTATCGCAAGGTAGAGCTGTAAAAACATCGATAGTGCCCTCACTCGATATTTCCATCGATAATATCGACAAAATAAAATGGTTTAAAAAAATTTACTTTGCTTAAAAAACCCAATTTAAATTTCATAATTTTAAAAGATTTTATGTAGTAAAAAAAAACAATTAAATTCAACCACATTACTGTCTATGTATATAGAATTTATAAAACGATAGTTTTTGAATTAATGATTAAAAATTAGTAAATTTCGGTCTTATCTTAAGAATATAAGAATTTATGATTATATTTATTTGTATATTATATTTATTGGTAAAAACTTGTAAATTTTATATGAATTGGTAGAAAAAAACAATCGATGGTGACCCGGAGCACAGAATCATCGATAATATCGATAGTATCGTCGATAGTTTAACAGCTCTATTTCAACTTAAACTTCACTTAAATACAAGATATCTTCCGCAGCAGTTGGATTTACTAACATAGAACTCGTGTGCTGGCACTTGGACATAGTAGTTGATGATCTTTGGCGGCGGCGGGGTCCTTGGACGTGTTCTTCTCTCACTGCTGCGACTCAGGCTGCGGTTTCGACTTCTCGACCGGTGACGATACCTTCGGTACCGGCTCTCCCGCTCCGAGGAGTGCGATTTGGAGCGGGAACGGTGTCTGGTCGTCGTCCTTGGAGATCTGCGACGCATTCTCCGATCACGCTCACGTACCGCATCCGAGAAGTAAGGAACCTTAGGCTCTTCCCGCTCCCTTTCTCGCTCGCGTTCCCTCTCCCGTGGATACTTCTCCCTTTCGCGCCGGGACCTGGACCTGGACGACTGGGAATCTACGTAAAAAGAGCAGGGTTAGTCATTCCTGTTGAGCAGCTAGGGGGGTTCATGTAAGAAGCATTGTCCTAGCTTCGTTGTCTGCTCATCCTGGGTCCATTTCTTCCATTTCACATTTCACACTCTTTTGGCACTAGAAAAAAAACAACAAAAACATTGTATGCACTTGGTCATATCTGCTTTTGATCCAATCGGATCGATTAACTATATAAAATATATACCTCGGTGCACAGACCCGCTGCTGTCTGCGTCCATTTTTTATTTTTTAATGGGTTTAACTTTGTGTCTGAGCAGGACCAATGTTGCCAATTTAGCTCTTTTCTAGCGGCTAGCGGCTAGCGGGAAATCAAAATTGGCCTAAATTTATTAAGTAATATTGAAGATATTCCAATGCACGAACGTCCACCTTATTCAAAGGTAATTCGAAAGAAAATTCCCACTCAAATATTTAATTAAATCTATTATTATTCCAAGCGATAGTTATTGAAATAAGAGCTGCCGGCAATGTCGATACATCGAAACTATTAGGTAGTTATCGATGATCGATTATTATTTAAAAATAACGGAACGTTATTATTTAAAAATAAGCAAAAATATTGCAAACATAAATACTAGATAGAAGATGACATCTTCTATGCTTAAACTTAACAGTTATAATCAAGAGAGATCCCAAAATATCTGTTATAATAAAGTTAGGAAAAGAGTTCCGCGTCTACCACCTGCCATTTCTCTTCGCCTATCGATAAAGGAGTAAATGACATCCGTTTATTTTAAGAAAACGCAATATTAAAGACACGAATGCGAGTGTAATGTGTATTTAGGACCGTGCTTAATTGCAAAACGATCTTCTAATTAATCTTGAAAAATCTTTAAACAATTAAACTACAAAAACATAAGGGGCAAACGCATTAAGCACATATATAGTAGGCACACAAATATTCAAAACTTAAAGGTAACTGGCACATTAATGCGCTCGTTCTCCATGGACACCACAATAAGAGGCTCCTTCTCCACCAACTCCCGCCTCGGCGAGCGCAAGAGGCGCACCTCGATCTCCGCCCGCCCCCCGTCCGGAGCCACATACCATTCGGTGGGGTTGATCCGCACCAGATCCGGCATGTTGCAGTTCACCTCAATGAGCTGGCGGGAGCGAAAGCTGTTGGTCACCGACAGAGTGACGCTGCCGCTGCCGGTGCCCAACTCCAGAGAAGCGGGCTGCACGGACCAATTCCGCTCCATGGGCATTGTGCTGGTAATGGTGGTGGTGTCTGCCTCCAGCAGCTCGTCCACCGGATCCAGGAGATGGCTCTGCGTGGGCGTTGGCGAATTGGCGGCACAAATGGTCCGAAATAGGACGGTTTCCTCGGCCTCAGGCAGGAAGAGCAGCGAGTTCTCCGCAGACTCGTCGAAATCTCTATTCAGGGTGAGCGCCACGTCGATGATTCGCACCACGGTGACCAGATCGAGGATAAACTCTGGCGGCTCGTTGAGCATCCCGATATTTCGCACCGCCTGCTCTTCGGGAAAGCCGCCCCAGATGCTGTCCAGCATCGGTGAGGTGAGCTTCTCGCGCTGCCGGCTGCTCATCCGCTGGACCAGGTTGCGCATGCGCTGCCTGTTGGGTTCATCGCCGCAGAAGATGCGCATGTTGGCCAGCGTCAGCACCTGGGCGCTCTTCTTCATGATGTTCTTCATGTCCTCCCGATTCGGCCGGAACAAGATCTGGATGCTGGCCTCGGTGTTCGGCGGAAGGATCATCCGACTCGGACGCACCTCAAAGGCCTCGCTCAGGCGCAGCTTCATCAGCACCGTGGAGTCCACGGAAATGCCCACGAAGGCGGTCAGCGGGCCCTTGTTGTGGAACCGCAGACTCGCAGACAGAGGACCGGCGGCAAGGTCACAAACATCGCCAATGGTGAGGAAGCTGGCACCCACCGGACCCTTCAGCAGGCCCTGTATGGCAATGGACGCACTGCCTCCGTACCCGTACAGCGGTATCTCCATTGCCGGCTGGCTGCTGCTGCTGCAGTGGGAACCTAACGGAGCGTAGAAGGACAACGCCCCAATGGCTGCTCCGCACACGGTGGGACAGAAATTGACCACCACCGAGCGGCATTCCATGGCCTGCAGCGTGATGGTGCTGCTGTCGCCGCTGACCAGCTGGAAACCGGGTCCCTGGATGCCCAAACGGATGACCAGACGCTTGTCCGCCGTATTCTTCACCTGCATGGACTTGCGCACGTCCGTCCGCAGCTTGGTGCTGCCCCAGCACAGGCTCGTGTGGGTCACCTTCAGGGGAAGGAGCTTGCCGTCCCGGTGGCTGAACTCGCTGGAGTTGGAGCAGCGCGATCCCAGTCCTCGTCGGTAGCCGCTGACGCTGACGGTGGAACTGGCCTCGCTGCCCGCCGGCGAGGAGTTGGCCTTGCGTGCAGCAGCAGATCCACCCGTCATCAGCTGGCGGCGCTCGGAACTGGTGGTGCTGTCCAGCAGCGGGGAGGAGAGACAGCTGCGGGGCGAGGACAGGGGCGAGAGATTCTTCGTGACCAGGCTCGGCGATATGCCAAACTCGCATCGGTCGCTGGTGGAGGCCCCCACCCCCACCGCTGCCTCGCATCCATCCAGGCGGGTGCTGCTCAGCGAGCTGGGCTTGCGGGCAGCGACGATTGAGACCCTCTTCGGGTTCACCGGCGTTTTGTCCTCGTCCTCCGCCTCGTTTTCGTCCTCGGTGCCGGTTAGTGGGCGCACGCCATCGCTGCTCGCCGGACTGGCCGTTCTGGGCGAGATCTTGGTGCGTTTCACTCGCCGGTTTGGTGTCTTAATCGGCGTGGATGGCCACTCATCAATGTCCGCTTCGATGGGATCGGTGTCGGCCCGACTGATGGTGATCTGCGGCTGGTCCGCCAGCGGACTGAGCGGCTTCCGCGACATGCTCTGCTGTAGGTGGCGAAAGTCCGTGGAGTTCAGCACCGAGTCTGTGAAGCTCAGGGTGCCACACAAGGTGCGCTCCGCCTGGCCACTGCTGTGCTCCTGGTTCTCCTTGTTCTCATCTTCATAATCGGCTTCGAAGGGATTGCCACGTCCGTGCTCCCACAGGCGGTTGACCACCTCCACCGTGGATGTATCTGAATTCACATCGAGGTCTCTCAAGGCTTTGTCGATGGCCGAGAGACTCAGGATCTCGGAGGTGGAGGGCTGACGCTTGGTCTCCGCCTGCATCCTCTCCTGCTGCATCTTACGCATGAGGTTGCGACCCAGATGGGCGTCTGCCATGGCCTCCGCCTTGGTGTAGGTCTTGTTGTCCGGCTGCGGAGTCTTCACGCCCACGGAGTTCAGTGTCTGGTCCAGCAGCGGCGGGGCAGGACGCGAACGATCCGGACTGTCATGGTTCACAATGTTCCAGATATTCTCGGAGCGCGTCTGGAAGTAGTTGCCCAGCGAGAAGTCTGGATCCCCGGCCAAAACGGAGCTGGAAGCGAGGTAAAAATAACACCAAATCCCAAAATCCGTAGTTCCCCTTACTCACTTGGACACGGAGGTCTCTATGTCCGATGTGGGTGGCGGAGCGGCTGCTTTCTGCATCGCCTGCGTGCTCATTGTGGCCGTCGGCATCGCTGTGAACTCCTGGGCCCACGAGATCTCGCCCAGCACGAGCTTCGACTGCATCAGCTCGGCGGGCGCAAAGCTCTCGTCTTGGTTAGCTGCCCCTGCCACGGAGGCGGAGCCAAAGGAGAAGCCACCGCCGCCGTTCAGGCTGAGGTCACTCATGTCTGCGGTGCGCGGCAAGCTGCGCGAGCAGTTAAAGGAATCGGTGAGGCCGCTGGAATTGGCCCGGGACAGGTGGTAGCTGGCCTCCAGCTGGCTGGCATCCTGCAGCTTCTTCTCCAGCAGGCGGGCCTTCTCCACGAACGAGGACTTGAGGATCTCGGCCACCGAAAGTGAGGGCTTCTCTGGCTTGCGGCGCTGCTTGTCACCCTGGCAGAGCGTCGATCTGCCGGTGATCTCGGCGGGCTCAAAGGAGATGTTGGTGCCCTTCGGGGCAGCGGGCGTGACCAGAGCGAAGGAGCCGCTGCTGTTCAGATCGATAGTCTCGTCCGTAATCATCTCGGAGATATTCGTACTTGCACGAGGTTTCAGGACGGTAAAGGGAGCATTTGCTTGGCTGGGACGCGGCTTTGCTTGGCTGGTTCGTGTGGGTCGGGGCTTCTCTAGGGTCTCCATGGCGCGCATTCGCTCTGCACGCAGACGCTCGTGGACTCCGGACGTCTCCCGGCTAACCGCGCTCCTGCGAGGGCTCTTGCTGAAGCTGGAAAGGTCGCCGAAGACTGCGAAAACCGGGAAATTATTCCGCATTCAGGGCATTCCGGCATAACCACGCTGGCTTACCCTTGAGATTGTCCATGTTTAGAATGCCCAGGGAGTTCTGGTCCATGGAGCTTCCCAGGCTACCGCCGCTTTTGTCCATTCCGCTTGGTCCTTTTTACAGTTTTAGGCTCACACAAACGTAAACAACTACGAAAATGGCGCGACGTAGAGTTCAAACATGGAGTCGATAGGCAGCCAAAAAATTTCAGGGCTGAACAATAATATGTTCAGCGTGACCGTATATTTTTATATGCTTTATATACCAAAATCGGGTGAAAAGTATTTTTTTACGATCAATATCATGGTATTTGTCGATGGTATTTTGTATGGTATTTTGCGAAATTTAAATGGTAGTTTATGGTATTTATTGTTGGGCCAAAAAGTATTTTTATCGTTATCGGAGCGGTCACTCTGTCGGAGTGTCATATGCCAGCTATAAATTTTGTGTTGGGTTTCATTTTAGTTTCATCTACCACACGGAGCACAAGTCGTTCTAAAAATTTATTAAAGAAAAACAAATTTAGTGTACGTTTTCTAAATTTCTTGAAAAAACTATAACTTTGCGTTCAGAACTATCGATACCAAACGGTTTACTTCATCCCTGTGGGCGGCAAAACGTGCACGCGCTTCCGTCCCTGGTCAGTTTTTCGCGAATTCTCCCCCGGCGGCTTCTTCCAAAGTTCTCGGCTCCGCTGTTGATTTTCTCCTGGATTTGGATTGAACTCTCATAATACTGCCAAGATGGAGTACGCTATGGTGGACATAATCAACGGTCTCCTCTGCACCGACACCGAAAAGATTCGCACGGTGAGTAAAGAATGGGGAATGTGGGGAAATCTTAAGGGGGCCCACAAGGGAGGTTATCCTTTTCGCCCGAGGTGCCGCCATTGAAGGCACAAACTTGCATCCCGTTTTTCTGCTCCTTTTTGGTTCCCGTTAATTCGGACCGCGTGGCTCAATTAGCATTCCCGAGAACTTCTATATGTACTTTAATGTCTCTGTATATGGGCAGCGGCAAGCTTATTAGAGGGGCGCATTCCAATACGAGCATGAATGTGATGTGTCTAGGGCACAGTGGGTCGCATCCAGGCAAAGTGTGGACATGGCAAAAATGTATGTTTTTAGGCGGATTTTGTTGAACAAAGTCGCCATTCTACTACTTTCGTAGAAATTGTTTTCGTTGACAGCTGTTCCCATAAAAATTCAACTTTCAGAATATGCAGAAATCGCTCAATAGCCAGAGTTGTCACATTCCTCAATCTAAATTATCAGGGCAACCCTGTCGCAGCAGAAAATATTAAATTATTACGGGGTACTATTTCTAAGCCATAAATTAAACCTTTTAATTAATAATTTAACTATTTTTCGAATTAATTAGAAAAAGCTAAGGGAATAACTTCCCTCATTCGAGTTCTAAATCACAGGACAGCTGCTTCCATAACAATTCAACTTTCAGAATGTGAAGAAATCGCTGAATAGCCAGAGTTGTCACATTCCTCAATCTAACGTATCAGGGCAACTCTGTCGTAGCAGAAAATATGAAATTGTTACGGTCTACTATTTCTAAGCAATAAATTAAACCTTTTAAGTAATATTTTAACTATTTTTCGAATTAATTAGAAAAAGCTAAGGGAATACCTTCCCTTATTCGAGTTCTAAAACACAGGACAGCTGCTCCCATAACAATTCAACTTTCAGAATGTGCAGAAATTGCTGAATAGCCAGAGTTGTCACATTCCTCAATCTAACGTCTCAGGGCAACTCTGTTGTTGCAGAAAATTTGACATTTGTACGGTCTACTATTTCTAAACACTAAATTAAGCCTTTTAATTAATATTTTAACTATTCTTCGAATTAATTAGAAAAAGCTAAGGGAATAACTTCCCTCATTCGAGTTCTAAATCACAGGACAGCTGCTTCCATAACAATTCAACTTTCAGAATGTGAAGAAATCGCTGAATAGCCAGAGTTGTCACATTCCTCAATCTAACGTATCAGGGCAACTCTGTCGTAGCAGAAAATATGAAATTGTTACGGGGTACTATTTCTAAGCCATAAATTAAACCTTTTAATTAATAAAATAAAAACACCTCTTAACGAGGTGAGATTAAAGTGACGATGGCACATTCAACTCCAAAAATTTCTGATACCAAATTTTGTGACGATTAATAGTTATTTAAACAAAAATATTTAAAAAGTTTTTAATTAGTTTCAAAATCGGCACGCTGCCTGTTTTGCCTTTTTTAATTTTTCAGCTAAGTGCCGATTTTGAAACTAATTAAAAA